>CM023488.1:94456720-94507681 GCA_013339685.2 Hyalomma asiaticum
CTTGAACACGCGATAGGTCACTTTGTAGCAAGGCGACATCACCTACATTTCTAATTTTCCTGTACAAAACGCAGTCGTCTGCAAACAACCGTATATTAGAATCAATTCCTGAGCAAATGTCATTTATGTATACCAAAAATAAGAGGCCCTAGGACTGAGCCCTGTCGCACCCCTGATGTGATGTTTACAAAACTTGATTTTTTGCCATTTAATACTACACACTGTCGGCGCCCTGAAAGGTAATTTTCTATCCACACCAGAACTTCACGGTCAATGTTTAGTGCTGCAAGTTTACTTAGTAGCGTCTCTCATAATCAGAACTGGTTTTGGGACGTTAAACCCCACAAAACAAAAAGTTTACTTAGTAGAAAAGAGTGCGTAACACTGTCGAAAGCTTTTTGGAAGTCCAGGAAAAGGCAATCGATTTGTCCGCCATTGTCTATTTCAGAAACTAAGTCATGGTAAAATTCAATTAATTGTGTTGTGCAGGATAAGCCCTTACGAAACCCATGTTGTTGAGACACCAGCAAGTTTTGTGTTGATAAATGCGTCATTATTTCTTTATACAGAATATGTTCTAATATCTTGCAGGGTATAGAAGTAAGTGAAATAGGCCTATAATTGGTTACGTCTGTTCTAGACACACCTTTATGAATAGGAACCGTATGTGCAATTTTCCAGTAATCTGGGAGGGCACCGGAAGACAAAGACAGTGTAAATTACGTACAGATAAAGGGAAATCGACTAGGAACACTGTTTTAAGATTCGAGGTGAAATTCTATCCGGTCCAATTGCCTTATTATCGGGAATTTTGTTTAATAAAGTCCTGATTCCGTTCACACTCAACTCCACTGGTTGCATATTCGGCACGGAACTCGCGCATTGCGAAGCACTACAGCTATATTTCGGCAAGTATACGGAAAGAAAATAGTTATTTAAACAGGTAGCCTTCTCAGTATCGTGTAATAACTCCTCATTATTGAAGACTATTTTGGTGATTCCCGATGGTTCTGCTCCGTAGCCTTTCATGTATTGCCAAAATGCTTTTGAATTAGTTTTGATTTTGTGTCCGAGTTTTCAAGACAACATATCAAGACAACAGAAATACTCTAAATTTATAACTGCAGCTTGGCTTTCTGTTGAACCGTTAGAGGCAGGAAGCCACACTGCAGCCCGTCTCTGTGGCGATCGAGGCGCTGAGACTGCCGAAGCGCCAACTGCCGACGCGAATGAGCGCGACATTCTGCGTCACTCCATCTGTTCTAGATGGCATTTCCACCATTATGGAACCACGAGTCTAGTGCAGTAGAAGGGCGCTGATGCTAACTTCCAAGTAATTTTCCAGATTAAACACCTTTGCTTTAACCAGACGTAAGTTCTCTGCAAATTGTAACACGGCATCATGAAGATGTAAGGCCCGTTTGCAACATGCATATGCATTGTATCAGTGGTGACATCGGTAGATCTTTGGGATACTTTCGTTGCTTAAAGCTTCTTGTGGGTTGAAATTTTAGCTGGTGGTACTTTTCTCGTCTACTGTCTGTAGATTTTGTCAAACCGTTACTTCTGTGAAGGGAGTGATTTCTTGGTGGAATCCGGCATAAAACACTTTCGTGTAAAAATTAATAATGAAGTGATGACAATTTCACAAGGACTTCGGGATGCTTTGATGTTGACACAACGAAAGACTACTTGCAGTGACAGTGATGTCGACGTTTATGTGAGTGAAGACTTAAATTGGAAGATGTGGCAGTTTATGACGCATTCTTTAGCACAAGCTTAGTCAACTACTCGTTACCTGGATTACTATTCCCGTCTAAATGACGACAAAGCGCGTGTCAAGATCTCTTATATTCGAGGAGGCGACTTGCGTCCTTCTTTTACCCAGATATTTTTTCAGTCGAACACAATGTTAATGTGACGTTCCATGGGCTGTAAATACTAGCATTCAACCCCTCTCGTGTGGCTAATAACCGGATGTCCCTTAATGGCACTCGCATATGGGTTTTCCGTCCACTGACAGTTATAGGCTGCCCTTCCGCAGAATAGGTAGGTGACTGGCCTTTGATGCAATGCGTATTTGTAGTCAATCGACCCAATATCAATAGTTGACAGCTCGGCCACATCAAGTATAGTTGGTATTGCATCCCATCTTGTCTTGGCCACTGAACAGACCGTACTTAACGCCAGCATCCTCCAGCCCGGCTAACGAAAATAAGGTTGTATCAAATAAAACACGTAAATTCTACGATCATATGTCGCTAACGCTTCGCTTGTTCGAAACTAAGGTACTATTTTTCGATGTTTCCTCATCCGATGAGCCTGTATTGCTAGAGAGAATATCTAATCTAACCTTGTCCTGAACCCACAATGCGCATTTTCGCCTTTAGACCATTCATACATAAAAGTGACTATGCAAAGAGCAATATAGGATGAGAGGGAAAGAAAGATGGCCGGAAAGAAATAATAACGACCGAAAGAAGGCTCGAACGACAAGTGTCGGGTTAGGTAGAATTGCGAAAGAGACCATTGCACATGCCGGAGGCTCGTGCAATGAGCGCTGTCGGTGCATGTTCAAGAACCCCAGGTGGTTAAAAATAAGGGAGCCCTCCACTATGATTTTCGTACACTTTCTATCCCTTTAGCCCCTTTCCCCTATCCACAAGCACGCTCAGCCGTGCTCCCTGCATGGCTGCAGAAATTAACGCCGTTTCCTTAAAGGGCCCCTAATCACCCCTCGACATTTTTCATCATTTCACGTAAACAAGTGCATTGACATGAGAACTCCGTCGCAATCGCATTGCTACGTGCCGCAGGAGAGCCACAAAACGAAGAAAACTACGCCGTTCGCTCCGCGGGCATTTTCTATGCTTCCCAGCTCGTCTCCACTTCACAAGGCATCTCTGATGATCTCACAACTGTCTGGTACTGCCACTGGAGGAGTGACTACTGGCGAGGTCTGCAAGAAATTAGGCATGCTCCCTCTTCCTCGTCGCGTCGCCCGCCGTGCCATTGCAGGCAGCCAGTCGGGACAAAGGAAAGCTGACAGAAGGGTCACCCTGTGAGGCTCTTCAAGACAGCCAGTCACCATACGCCGCAATCTTCACAATGCGACCGGTCGGCACAAAGCAATACAGCCCATTGGCGATAGCCTGCCTGTCACGTGACGTTTGGAGGAGTACTCGGCGAGGAAAGGACGGCACCGGTCAGAAGGCGCATAGCGAAGGAAAGAGCGATATGAGCAGGGATCAGTTTTCAACCATAAGACCTTTTTAACTCCGCTATTAGTTCACCATTTCGAAAAATTCTTGCGGCTGCGTATTCGTTGATGACTCGAGTAAAACTGCAACACATAAACTAGATACCGACTACTGGTGGTTTAGGGACCATTTAACCGAATCGCAGCCAGCCACAGCCGGACATTTTGACCAAGTGGAATTCTTTAACCTGCACTCGCAATGCGTAGTACACCAGCCTCTGGTATTCTTGACCAGAGGCTGGTGTACTGGTTTCTGGCTGGTGTACGCACAGGTTTCTTGGGTAGCACCTGAGATGCCGAGATGGGTGGTAGACGAGGTGTTATTGCATGCCGGGCTCGTTTGATGTGCCGGGCTCGTTTGATCTCTGCTTCAGCCATTTCGTCGCCCCCAATCGCGTCCTTTTACCCGCGGGTAGAATGTACTATGTTCAGGCGATTGTAATCAACTTTAACATTTTACGGGACATGACGATGACGGGAAAATTTCGCTGAGACTGTCCATATAATTTGCAATAATATAGCAATAATAAATTATATATAACTTGGAGTATCAAGCTCGTCCACCCTCCCTTTTGTAACTTACATGAAGTTCCCAGCGTTGAATAACGAACTCATTTTGCGTTCGGAACGGGGCCATAACACGGCCTCCCAAAGCAGTCGCTATCGTTTCGGCTGCGAGCCAAGTGAGCCTGCTTTTCTTTCCTTATTATGTTTATTTCGCCAAAGCAAGCATTTCCATTTCTCCGCCACGTTGTTGGATGCATCTTCAGCATTAAACAAAGCGATTGTCGATTCATTGATTTCTGGAGTTTTATGTCCCAAAATGAGCTATGCTTACGAGAGACGCTGTAGTGCAGGGCTTTGGAAATTTTGACCAACTGGGGTTATCTAACGTGCAATTTTATCGCAAGACACAGGGGGCGCAACATCTCGCCTCCATTGAAATGAAGCTGCGGCGGCCGGCATTTGATCTCGTGACCCTCGGATCAGCAGCCGAGTACCATAGCCACTAGACTACCGTGGCGGGGCTCCAAAGCGACTGTAGGATTTGCTTGCATATCTGTTGTTGGCTAATACTTGAAAAAAGAAAGTACCTCTAACGGTATATGTAATTAGAAAAAGTGTGTGAAAAGCAACTAATTACGTTTGCAAATTACTGAAGGAAGCAGCAACATATCGGTAATACATTTGTGGTAACCACCCAAACTGACCGAAGGCATCCGTATTATCGGACTTGCCCTAATAAGTTGCACCCAGCATGCATGCGTGTTCGCCTAATAATGCTCACGAGGGCTTTCTTGATTTGTCACTGGGAAAATGTCTACTTTTTCCGCTTACTTATAAAGTGCAGGAAAACTACATTTCTACATGACCACGTTCGCAGGTTTGCACGAATACTGGATTCCACCTTGGAAATGCCCTTTCTCCGGGAGATGACTATACCTCTCCACAACACAGGGGCCGGACCACGTGATCAAGAAGAAATATGTGTGCGCATGACTCAGCATTTTCATGGAGACCTTCGGAGAGTGAGATACGAAGTTGACAGGGAGTACGCGCAATTACTGCGGTGTGAGTGCGACAGGGATCCCGATGTCTCCACAACCGTTGCTATGGGCTGTGCCACGCCTCTACCTAGATATTTGGCGCGTAGAGAACTGACAGGTTCCATGGGGGACCAAATTTTCTTTACCGTTACGCATAACCTGTCACCATGCAGTTACATTCTTAAAGTATGTGCGACGCTTTATATGTATGATGGTGACTAACTTGGTTCAGGCTTCCATTTTGAACAGTTACGCTGTCTCATATTGAGGTGTGATGCACGCCAACGCGTCTAGTCTGACGTTCTTTAACTAGAAAGAAATCCGAACTAGCTGCCTAGAATTAGTTTTTGTGGATCTGGGCGACCTCGAGGACCGAAACAGTGTGGTCGATAGGGTTTTAGCTGCTTCTAAATATTGTTCTAAAGGTCTCAACTTCACCTTTGAGCTGCCATTGGATGGTTGCATTCAGTTTTTAGATGTGCATATGCGTTTTACTGATAACCATGTTTGCTGGGCGTATCAACCCCGCTCTAAAAAGCAGCTTTTAAGCTATAGTTCGGCGCATTCGAAGTTGGTCAAACGTGGCATAGCGATGAACTGTCTTCGCGGCTCTCTACAGAAGTCCTGTCGGCACAGGGTCGCGGACAGCGTGCAAGCGCAAGTGCCCCGCTTGGCAGACGCAGGGTTCCCACGTGAACTGGTGGTCTCTGTTGCTGAAAGCCTTTCAAAGAAGTTAAGAGTGGTGCACGCCCATCCTCAAAGGAAGACCGAAGCCGACTTAGTACTCGGCGGGTAGGGATACCCTACATTCATCAGCTGACGCATCGCTTGAAAAAAGTGGGCAAGAAATGCGGTATTGATGTGCTCTGCACTGCACCGGGTAAGCTGATGGGATGTGCCCTGCTGTGAATGAGGTTAGAAGGCAAGAACGCACAAAAAAGAGGCATATGACATCAGTTTTGGTTCCTGTTTTAAAGGTGTCATTTACAGAATCTCGTTGTCTTGCGGAAAATGTTACGTGCGACAGACGGGGCGCTGTTTGAATGACCGGTTAAGAGAGCATCGGGCAGCGGTTTCGTCGCTTGCCGCGGGGGGCCACTTGGCCGATCATTGTAAGCGGTGTGGGTGCGCCCCGGCATTTCGTGCAACTCGGGTGTTGGGAAGGGCTCACGACCAGTTACGACGTGAGATCTGTGAGGCCATGAATATACAGAGGGAGGCAGACAGGTGTGTAAGTGTGCCCTCAATTGCCCTAACGAAAAAGGAGATTGGCTTCCTGGAAGGGCGCATGAGCGACGCGTAGCTTGGCACGTGTAGCTTCTGTGTAGGCAGAATGGTGACGGTTCTACAGATTAGATCTTGTTTTTTACACTATATATGTCACATGTACTAAGTAAAAATGTAGTTGAAGTCTAGCGGTCGTCCTGTGTGCTTCTTTCTATGTCCTTGTTTCGTTCCGCTTTAGTATGTTTTTATGCCTAGAATTCGCCACGTCGGAAGCGGTTTATTTGCATTTCATCATATGTAAATCAACGACCACCGTTTATTGCGATTATAAATGTTTTTACGTGTGACGTACCCCATCACGTATATGGTTAAACGCATATTCTCACCGAAAAACTGAATTCTGTCAATCGCTGTAAAGTAAGAGAACCTAGACCAATACAAATCGCACACCCAAAAACAAGGAATTACCTTGGTTATGTATTGAAAGCCAATTTTCTGCAGAACGTCGGCTACATCTTAAAGAAAACCAATGCTAAATATCTGCCCAAGTCGAAGGCTCGAATTCCAAATACCGGTGTAGCGCTTCCTATCGCAGACACACAGTGCGATTATTATTTGCGCAGCCACTGAGCAGTCAAAAGGAATACAATGTCCACGGGATGCAAATTGTAGTTTTCTATTCCATGCACCATGATTATTAGCCTTGTGCAAGATGACCGCGTCTCGGGCCCCAGCCACTCGCAGGCAACCAGAGGTAGGGTTCATCAGCGGGTCTACTGCAGTCCCGCTTGGGCTAACCGCCGCGCGCCACGCACAACTTGACTGCACCGTAGCATTTTCCTCAGCGTCCATTTGGCGATAATCTCTAGAGCGTATGGAACTATTGATTAGGCATAGATTTGTGACGCTCATGACCGCATTGTAGTCGCATACCTGTGGGAAACAAACAGCATCGCGTTATGATTGCATGGTTGGGGAAAAAAGGCGCCAAGGGCGTAGGGTTTATTACATGCAGTACTCATGCAACGCTACGATCGATACTCAGATCTGTAGCACTTCAAAATTAGATATTGCATGCTTTCAGATAGTTTTACTCAGATTTTGACATCGGCCTTGCAGAGCGTCCCCCTTATGACTGGTATTCAAATGCTTTTAAATGCTTTACTGATTTTGTCTTTCGCCTCCCGACACTTTGAAATGGACATAAAGAAGCGCATACGACATGTTTTTTTTTTTTTACGGTTGGTGCTCCTACTTCTTATATCAGGTAAACCATATATTTTATTCACACATGCAGTGCTCAGAGCTACTTTTAAGCTAGCGACATCTCGTGAAGGTAATATTTGCATCAGCCAGTGATCCTCCAGTAGCATGGCACGCCTTATTCGTGTGCATCCGTATACGAACACAGTGAAAAATAAACGTCTGATTTTTACTCATGTCATGACGAGTGCCTGTTTTTACTTCAGATATGCATCGCTGCTGACAATAAATCATGTGTTGAGATTGGAAATGCAGAAGTCTATCAGGGAACCATTCGTTGGCGCCCCTGTGCGCACCAGCTGGATATGCCTCTGCTATACAGCCGCACTTCCATAATCCATTAGGATGCAGTCTTCCTTAACGAAAGTGCACTGTTCGCTTGAGGTTAGATGCGAGGTCACGCTAATCGGTAGTGTTAGGCTACCGCTCGCTGCTTAACTCCAGGAAAAGCGAACCAATCGATGGCGACGTAATTGCAGCCCCAGTGCACTCTTTAGCAAGCCGAGTTTGGTCGAGCAACTGCAGTCTGCAGCTAGCAATAGACATCTGCATGACATTCCTAGAGCAACATATAGAAGGCTAAGTCACAGCGAATCCCTCCAGCACTTCTCAGTACTAGTCGCATGGGTGAAATGCGCAACGTGCGAGAAAAAATGACAATATGGGAAAGCAATCGTTCACCTGTGAATTTGTTAATGGCGCATTTTTTAGCATTGTCGCCATATTTCTTTCCTATATACTAAAATAGCAGCGGACTTTACGGATTGTAATAAGGTAGCTGTATCAATAGTAATCGGCGGATTCATGGGAAGTTCTGGCCGTTACTGCGCCAGGGTGGCCTATCCTGCTCTGGTGAGGGAGTGCGTTACCGCCTATGTTCACCGGGAGCCGGTTGCACCCGAACCGTCCTAATGCCATTCGATCAACACGCAGACTTTTTCTAATCCGGTGGAGAATTGCCCGGAACTGGGATTCTGTCGTGTCGCTATCTGGAAATTAAACAAGTGTGTTTACCGCTGTTGGATGATGACGTGACAATGACATCACCATGTTGTTGTGCATGCGCGAGTGTATCTTGGGCTGTATATATTCTTATTCATGTGTGGTACAATCTTCACTGGTTGCTTTATGCTGCCAGTACGCAGCACGGACAATAAAGCCGGTTCTTGAAGCCCGCACCTTCATCTTCAGATACAACAGATTCGAACCACGGTCCTTTTGCACGCAAGGCGGATGCTCTACGTGTGCGCCATCGCTGCTGAAAGTGAGATGGCCAGAGGAGATCGAGAAGTTTGCGGGGGATAAATTGGGCACAGGTAGCACAGGGCCGGGATAAATGGAGATTACGGCAGAGGCATTTGCCATGCAGTGGGCATAGACAGGCTGATGGTGATGATGATGATGATGATGATTGTGATGATCGGTAATATTACCTGTGCGTAGCAATTCTATCAATGTCGTGAAAATTTACCAACCTTGTTCAGAGCATTAGCGACACCAGAATTTCATGTATGAGGCAATGTCCAAACAATGCACTGTTGCCAAGATGAGCTCACCACTTAAATTTGTTCTACGGATCAAACATTCAGCTGTTGCTTAGGCCTACGTAAAAGGCAGGCAGATAGAGAAACAGAGATGGGGGACTTGATTAGGCTCAATGACTCTCTTTCAAGTGTGCCTGGACCACGGCTAATTTCCACGCCACGTCTACATGGTACATGCTTTTGTTTAGGTGGAAAGCACCTTATTAGCCCAAGCTCTTTGTATATAACGTCGTCGTCACGGTAATGCTAGCGAACAAGTGCTGAATACAGGGCCACAACGAATGCATCACTGATAAAAAGAGCTCAAATTACGTTTAAATTATTTGTGAAAGAGAAATGATGATCTAGTTGCATTATTAATACAAAAATTAATCGCTAAAATCGCTATTGACATTACAACCCTACATACACAGTCTGACTGCACTGCTCCCAGGATAAGTCCATATTTTTTCTCGAGAGCGCAAAACAACTGCATCACTCATCAAAGGCGCTTCCGCGCAGCGATTGATGCGTTCTTGCATGAAATACCGGCGCATCGCTGCTTCGCACCTGGTCTGGTTTCAGGTCAGAGGAGCTCATTCTTTTTCATGACATCGGCAGTACGTGTCGTGGCATGACCCAGTCTAACACTGCTTACTTCTAGTGGCAGGGAGGTCAAAAGGCGTGTGGACAACGGTCGTTATAGTATCGATGCTGCACACCTTAAGACCTTGACAGGTAGCGTACGTGAATAACGCAGCGTGGAGAATATTTTTGCAGTGGTTAACTGATCCTGCGGGCAGTATAGGTCGTCGATAAGTGGGTCATTCGATAAATATATTACGATTTATGCGACCGAAGCAAGAATTACAGGTTATGAAATGCTCATTGTGCGTACTAGTGGTGATGATGCTAATACAAGTGATTTAACGGTTCCCTCAATAAAACAACTGTAGAATGTATTTATTTAAGGTATATATTGCTGCGTTAATACAGAAACCCACCCGACTGTCCAGTCGCGTCGACGGACATCGTCAATGAGTCGGGCCATCATATAGTGTAAGCATTCATAGTCGCACATCTTCACAGACTGGGAAGGCACTGAATTTTTAGGGGCGAAGCTCCTTATGCCGTGGCTCTGTCCATCCTCCGTTTGCAGTAGCCACCTCTAGTTCGTGAGGTGCTCACTAGATGGCGTGATGGCGCTGCGGTGCTCGCTTCATTCAGATGCATGGGAGGGCGTAGTATGGGAGTCTGTCTGTCCGCCCTTCTATCTGTCTGTCTGTCTGTCCGTCCGTCTGTCTGTCCATCCGTCCAAGCGCTGCAGTGCTGGTTAGCTAGTACGTGGATTGATCAATAGATGGCGCGGAGGCGCGCGCTGCGTGCTCTAGTGTGATAGGAGAGCGCTGGATGGCGACACACAGTGTTTGTCACGTCTTTGATGATGTACTGGGCAAGAGTCACGGAAGATTCACGGTTTTTACCGAAGAAACTCCGGAGCTTCGCCCACTCATTATCATTCACTCCGTGGATATGCGTGGATTTTTTTTTTTTTCAGTTCGTGATCCTGAGGACAAGCTATGAGTCATATGAAGTCCAGTACTTGGCCTGAAAAAGGAGAAAATTGGTCTTTTTTCAGAAAACTGATTGTCCGTGAACCCATGATCGTATGTGGGAGGCAATCACACTTATAATGAACACTGCAGTGCTATCTAGCACAGCCTTTTCACTACAGCATGGCCTGCCGAGGCGTCTTGTGGGAGGGGATTCATGAGCACGGCGTACTCCTAGAGAAAGAAGACATATGAGGAGTTTGCAGGTTGACACGACATGCGTGACGACTTTAAGGGTGAAATTATATGTGTGGACTTGGAGGTCAAAGAGGACGTGCTTGACGACCTTGTAGGGAATAAGCACGAGTAGGAAGAGCCGCCTCGGAATTCGCTATGGCTTAAGCGAGTCCGCCACGTGCCCACTGTGGAGGTACCGAAACAGCAAATGGAAAAGGAAACTAGAAGCTAAATTCATTCAAGGATATCAGCTGAGCCCGACGGTCGCTCTTCTGGCGACACTTGTGTGTAGGTGACACTGACCTTGGGGGATTTCTACGGATCCACTACGTTAGAGGTTCATTGCGCAAGGCTCCGACGTCGGTGAAATTTAGAGCGAGATTAAACTCCCCGAACACGAGCATTTTTAAGAATTGACGCGAGAGATCCGAATGTCGAGCAACAGGCGACCGCTGCGATGGGCGCCATGTTAGAACCACCCAGTGCTCGAATTATTTCTATCGTCCAAATAATTTCTGTTGTGCAAGCGGTACGTCGCCAAAGACGCCGCGGTGTCTATTGACACATTTGTAGAACACAGACATGGGCTCTTGATATCAGGTGGTGGCCCGAAATGCCTCATTGAAGACTCAGCGCCATAGACTAGCCCCATTGCACTGCCCAGCAACCAAGAAGCTGCGCCACATACCCTGTGGAGCAGGGTAGCCCATACGCGAAGGTGCGAACAAAGTGCCAAGCGCCAGTTCTCATCTACAACCTGCATTTTGAGGAAGGACACCGTACCCCGCGGAAAGGAGCCTACGCTACGTTCACTGCAAGAGGGCAAGCCTGTTCAAGAACACCACCTCAATTGACTATGGCCAGCATTGCCTTCCGCCCCACCCCGGCACGGTGAAAGATGTTACAGGACAATGTGACCGCCAAAGGGTCGCGGGCTCCGGACAGAGCTAGGTAAAGACGAGAAGGCTGAAGTAGAGTGACGGGATCCGAGCCAATGGCTCTTGGATAAAGAAGTATGTCGTGCTAATTTTACATGTGTGCTTAGAGTGTCCAAATATATATATATATATATATATATAGAGTAGATCCTCATTCGAACAGTAGCAACGGAAGATTTATTTCATGCAATGTTTTGACCGAAGTCCGGCCTTCGTCAGGGCAGTAGATATATATATATATATACTATATAATATATATATAACAGAATTGACGAGGCGCCTCTTAGAGAACGACGGTTTTTGTGTTACTGTACTATTGCTAATTGTGTACTCTGAGGCTACTATAGTTTTTTTACGCGTGAAAGTAACATGAACGCATTTTTTGGCATTCAATGACATTTTACATGTTGAACACCATTCTTGAACACGCGATAGGTCACTTTGTAGCAAGGCGACATCACCTACATTTCTAATTTTCCTGTACAAAACGCAGTCGTCTGCAAACAACCGTATATTAGAATCAATTCCTGAGCAAATGTCATTTATGTATACCAAAAATAAGAGGCCCTAGGACTGAGCCCTGTCGCACCCCTGATGTGATGTTTACAAAACTTGATTTTTTGCCATTTAATACTACACACTGTCGGCGCCCTGAAAGGTAATTTTCTATCCACACCAGAACTTCACGGTCAATGTTTAGTGCTGCAAGTTTACTTAGTAGCGTCTCTCATAATCAGAACTGTTTTGGGACGTTAAACCCCACAAAACAAAAAGTTTACTTAGTAGAAAAGAGTGCGTAACACTGTCGAAAGCTTTTTGGAAGTCCAGGAAAGGCAATCGATTTGTCCGCCATTGTCTATTTCAGAAACTAAGTCATGGTAAAATTCAATTAATTGTGTTGTGCAGGATAAGCCCTTACGAAAACCCATGTTGTTGAGACACCAGCAAGTTTTGTGTTGATAAATGCGTCATTATTTCTTTATACAGAATATGTTCTAATATCTTGCAGGGTATAGAAGTAAGTGAAATAGGCCTATAATTGGTTACGTCTGTTCTAGACACACCTTTATGAATAGGAACCGTATGTGCAATTTTCCAGTAATCTGGGAGGGCACCGGAAGACAAAGACAGTGTAAATTACGTACAGATAAAGGGAAATCGACTAGGAACACTGTTTTAAGATTCGAGGTGAAATTCTATCCGGTCCAATTGCCTTATTATCGGGAATTTTGTTTAATAAAGTCCTGATCCGTCACACTCAACTCCACTGGTTGCATATTCGGCACGGAACTCGCGCATTGCGAAGCACTACAGCTATATTTCGGCAAGTATACGGAAAGAAAATAGTTATTTAACAGGTAGCCTTCTCAGTATCGTGTAATAACTCCTCATTATTGAAGACTATTTTGGTGATTCCCGATGGTTCTGCTCCGTAGCCTTTCATGTATTGCCAAAATGCTTTTGAATTAGTTTTGATTTTGTGTCCGAGTTTTCAAGACAACAGAAATACTCTAAATTTATAACTGCAGCTTGGCTTTCTGTTGAACCGTTAGAGGCAGGAAGCCACACTGCAGCCCGTCTCTGTGGCGATCGAGGCGCTGAGACTGCCGAAGCGCCAACTGCCGACGCGAATGAGCGCGACATTCTGCGTCACTCCATCTGTTCTAGATGGCATTTCCACCATTATGGAACCACGAGTCTAGTGCAGTAGAAGGGCGCTGATGCTAACTTCCAAGTAATTTTCCAGATTAAACACCTTTGCTTTAACCAGACTTAAGTTCTCTGCAAATTGTAACACGGCATCATGAAGATGTAAGGCCCGTTTGCAACATGCATATGCATTGTATCAGTGGTGACATCGGTAGATCTTTGGGATACTTTCGTTGCTTAAAGCTTCTTGTGGGTTGAAATTTTAGCTGGTGGTACTTTTCTCGTCTACTGTCTGTAGATTTTGTCAAACCGTTACTTCTGTGAAGGGAGTGATTTCTTGGTGGAATCCGGCATAAAACACTTTCGTGTAAAAATTAATAATGAAGTGATGACAATTTCACAAGGACTTCGGGATGCTTGATGTTGACACAACGAAAGACTACTTGCAGTGACAGTGATGTCGACGTTTATGTGAGTGAAGACTTAAATTGGAAGATGTGGCAGTTTATGACGCATTCTTTAGCACAAGCTTAGTCAACTACTCGTTACCTGGATTACTATTCCCGTCTAAATGACGACAAAGCGCGTGTCAAGATCTCTTATATTCGAGGAGGCGACTTGCGTCCTTCTTTTACCCAGATATTTTTTCAGTCGAACACAATGTTAATGTGACGTTCCATGGGCTGTAAATACTAGCATTCAACCCCTCTCGTGTGGCTAATAACCGGATGTCCCTTAATGGCACTCGCATATGGGTTTTCCGTCCACTGACATTTATAGGCTGCCCTTCCGCAGAATAGGTAGGTGACTGGCCTTTGATGCAATGCGTATTTGTAGTCAATCGACCCAATATCAATAGTTGACAGCTCGGCCACATCAAGTATAGTTGGTATGCATCCCATCTTGTCTTGGCCACTGAACAGACCGTACTTAACGCCCAGCATCCTCCAGCCCGGCTAACGAAAATAAGGTTGTATCAAATAAAACACGTAAATCTACGATCATATGTCGCTAACGCTTCGCTTGTTCGAAACTAAGGTACTATTTTTCGATGTGTCCTCATTCCGATGAGCCTGTATTGCTAGAGAGAATATCTAATCTAACCTTGTCCTGAACCCACAATGCGCATTTTCGCCTTTAGACCATTCATACATAAAAGTGACTATGCAAAGAGCAATATAGGATGAGAGGGAAAGAAAGATGGCCGGAAAGAAATAATAACGACCGAAAGAAGGCTCGAACGACAAGTGTCGGGTTAGGTAGAATTGCGAAAGAGACCATTGCACATGCCGGAGGCTCGTGCAATGAGCGCTGTCGGTGCATGTTCAAGAACCCAGGTGGTTAAAAATAAGGGAGCCCTCCACTATGATTTCGTACACTTTCTATCCCTTAGCCCCTTTCCCCTATCCACAAGCACGCTCAGCCGTGCTCCCTGCATGGCTGCAGAAATTAACGCCGTTCCTTAAAGGGCCCCTAATCACCCCTCGACATTTTTCATCATTTCACGTAAACAAGTGCATTGACATGAGAACTCCGTCGCAATCGCATTGCTACGTGCCGCAGGAGAGCCACAAAACGAAGAAGAAAACTACGCCGTTCGCTCCGCGGGCATTTTCTATGCTTCCCAGCTCGTCTCCACTTCACAAGGCATCTCTGATGATCTCACAACTGTCTGGTACTGCCACTGGAGGAGTGACTACTGGCGAGGTCTGCAAGAAATTAGGCATGCTCCCTCTTCCTCGTCGCGTCGCCCGCCGTGCCATTGCAGGCAGCCAGTCGGGACAAAGGAAAGCTGACAGAAGGGTCACCCTGTGAGGCTCTTCAAGACAGCCAGTCACCATACGCCGCAATCTTCACAATGCGACCGGTCGGCACAAAGCAATACAGCCCATTGGCGATAGCCTGCCTGTCACGTGACGTTTGGAGGAGTACTCGGCGAGGAAAGGACGGCACCGGTAGCACAGGGCCGGGCTAAATGGAGATTACGGCAGAGGCATTTGCCATGCAGTGGGCATAGACAGGCTGATGGTGATGATGATGATGATGATGATGATTGTGATGATCGGTAATATTACCTGTGCGTAGCAATTCTATCAATGTCGTGAAAATTTACCAACCTTGTTCAGAGCATTAGCGACACCAGAATTTCATGTATGAGGCAATGTCCAAACAATGCACTGTTGCCAAGATGAGCTCACCACTTAAATTTGTTCTACGGATCAAACATTCAGCTGTTGCTTAGGCCTACGTAAAAGGCAGGCAGATAGAGAAACAGAGATGGGGGACTTGATTAGGCTCAATGACTCTCTTTCAAGTGTGCCTGGACCACGGCTAATTTCCACGCCACGTCTACATGGTACATGCTTTTGTTTAGGTGGAAAGCACCTTATTAGCCCAAGCTCTTTGTATATAACGTCGTCGTCACGGTAATGCTAGCGAACAAGTGCTGAATACAGGGCCCACAACGAATGCATCACTGATAAAAAGAGCTCAAATTACGTTTAAATTATTTGTGAAAGAGAAATGATGATCTAGTTGCATTATTAATACAAAAATTAATCGCTAAAATCGCTATTGACATTACAACCCTACATACACAGTCTGACTGCACTGCTCCCAGGATAAGTCCATATTTTTTCTCGAGAGCGCAAAACAACTGCATCACTCATCAAAGGCGCTTCCGCGCAGCGATTGATGCGTTCTTGCATGAAATACCGGCGCATCGCTGCTTCGCACCTGGTCTGGTTTCAGGTCAGAGGAGCTCATTCTTTTTCATGACATCGGCAGTACGTGTCGTGGCATGACCCAGTCTAACACTGCTTACTTCTAGTGGCAGGGAGGTCAAAAGGCGTGTGGCTGAAGTTTTGAATATTCACGAATGGTAGCTTCCAGGATAGCAACAAAGAAATTGTTGCTGCGGAACAATGTCGAACGGTGTAAGCTACGGAGACGTTGATTCCATCACCATCACTAATTGCTTGATTCGGCTTCCCGGCTAATGAATTCCGCTTCCAGCAGGAGTCCACATCAGGTACGGCCTCCTTCTGAGTGGGTGCCCGAGTGTGAATGGCATTCCACTTAACTGGAATACGTTGAGGGGCAGCCGAGACGTGATCCCGGCAGAGGTGGTCTTCAGAGCTGGGCTCCTCTGCTGCTTACTGTCTCACCGCTTCGCACAAACGTAGTATCAGGTGGTAGATAGACGAGAAGCAATGCACCCCCTCAAGCCGCAGACAACGGTCGTTATAGTATCGATGCTGCACACCTTAAGACCTTGACAGGTAGCGTACGTGAATGAAGCAGCGTGGAGAATATTTTTGCAGTGGTTAACTGATCCTGCGGGCAGTATAGGTCGTCGATAAGTGGGTCATTCGATAAATATATTACGATTTATGCGACCGAAGCAAGAATTACAGGTTATGAAATGCTCATTGTGCGTACTAGTGGTGATGATGCTAATACAAGTGATTTAACGGTTCCCTCAATAAAACAACTGTAGAATGTATTTATTTAAGGTATATATTGCTGCGTTAATACAGAAACCCACCCGACTGTCCAGTCGCGTCGACGGACATCGTCAATGAGTCGGGCCATCATATAGTGTAAGCATTCATAGTCGCACATCTTCACAGAGTGGGAAGGCACTGAATTTTTAGGGGCGAAGCTCCTTATGCCGTGGCTCTGTCCATCCTCCGTTTGCAGTAGCCACCTCTAGTTCGTGAGGTGCTCACTAGATGGCGTGATGGCGCTGCGGTGCTCGCTTCATTCAGATGCATGGGAGGGCGTAGTATGGGAGTCTGTCTGTCCGCCCTTCTATCTGTCTGTCTGTCTGTCCGTCCGTCTGTCTGTCCATCCGTCCAAGCGCTGCAGTGCTGGTTAGCTAGTACGTGGATTGATCAATAGATGGCGCGGAGGCGTGCGCTGCGTGCTCTAGTGTGATAGGAGAGCGCTGGATGGCGACACACAGTGTTTGTCACGTCTTTGATGATGTACTGGGCAAGAGTCACGGAAGATTCACGGTTTTTTACCGAAGAAACTCCGGAGCTTCGCCCACTCATTATCATTCACTCCGTGGATATGCGCGGATTTTTTTTTTTTTCAGTTCGTGATCCTGAGGACAAGCTATGAGTCATATGAAGTCCAGTACTTGGCCTGAAAAAGGAGAAAATTGGTCTTTTTTCAGAAAACTGATTGTCCGTGAACCCATGATCGTATGTGGGAGGCAATCACACTTATAATGAACACTGCAGTGCTATCTAGCACAGCCTTTTCACTACAGCATGGCCTGCCGAGGCGTCTTGTGGGAGGGGATTCATGAGCACGGCGTACTCCTAGAGAAAGAAGACATATGAGGAGTTTGCAGGTTGACACGACATGCGTGACGACTTTAAGGGTGAAATTATATGTGTGGACTTGGAGGTCAAAGAGGACGTGCTTGACGACCTTGTAGGGAATAAGCACGAGTAGGAAGAGCCGCCTCGGAATTCGCTTGGACGCTATGGCTTAAGCGAGTCCGCCACGTGCCCACTGTGGAGGTACCGAAACAGCAAATGGAAAAGGAAACTAGAAGCTAAATTCATTCAAGGATATCAGCTGAGCCCGACGGTCGCTCTTCTGGCGACACTTGTGTGTAGGTGACACTGACCTTAGGGGGATTTCTACGGATCCACTACGTTAGAGGTTCATTGCGCAAGGCTCCGACGTCGGTGAAATTTAGAGCGAGATTAAACTCCCCGAACACGAGCATTTTTAAGAATTGACGCGAGAGATCCGAATGTCGAGCAACAGGCGACCGCTGCGATGGGCGCCATGTTAGAACCACCCAGTGCTCGAATTATTTCTATCGTCCAAATAATTTCTGTTGTGCAAGCGGTACGCCGCCAAAGACGCCGCGGTGTCTATTGACACATTTGTAGAACACAGACATGGGCTCTTGATATCAGGTGGTGGCCCGAAATGCCTCATTGAAGACTCAGCGCCATAGACTAGCCCCATTGCACTGCCCAGCAACCAAGAAGCTGCGCCACATACCCTGTGGAGCAGGGTAGCCCATACGCGAAGGTGCGAACAAAGTGCCAAGCGCCAGTTCTCATCTACAACCTGCATTTTGAGGAAGGACACCGTACCCCGCGGAAAGGAGCCTACGCTACGTTCACTGCAAGAGGGCAAGCCTGTTCAAGAACACCACCTCAATTGACTATGGCCAGCATTGCCTTCCGCCGCGCCCTTTCTCTCCCCCACCCCGGCACGGTGAAAGATGTTACAGGACAATGTGACCGCCAAAGGGTCGCGGGCTCCGGACAGAGCTAGGTAAAGACGAGAAGGCTGAAGTAGAGTGACGGGATCCGAGCCAATGGCTCTTGGATAAAGAAGTATGTCGTGCTAATTTTACATGTGTGCTTAGAGTGTCCAATATATATATATATATATATATATATATATATATATATATAGAAGTAGATCCTCATTCGAACAGTAGCAACGGAAGATTTATTTCATGCAATGTTTTGACCGAAGTCCGGCCTTCGTCAGGCAGTATATATATATATATATATATATATATATATATATATAACAGAATTGACGATGCGCCTCTTAGAGAACGACGGTTTATTAAGTCAACGTTTCGGTCGGAGCCCGACCTTTTTCAAGACATGTAAACCACAGGCCAGTATGGCCTTATATACACACTTTGCCTTGTAGTAAGGAGAGAAGGACAGGGGTGGGAAAGCGAATGAGTAGGTTGAAAATATACGGAAATAGTAAAGATAAAAAATAAAAATAATAAAGATTGCTGGCATCTTCACCGCAACAAAAGATGAGCAAGTCACGCAAAGGCAACCGCCCCCCCCCCCACACACACACCACAGAGAGAGAGAGAGCGAAAGAAAAGAAGGAAAAAAAGAAAAGAAAAAAAACTTACAGCATATCCACGGAATGAATGATGATGAGTGGGCGAAGCTCGGGAGGTTCGTCGTAGATCGTGTCGAGTTCCGGATTAATTTAGTTAACGCGCACGCTACGAATCCTCATGGTTCAACTATGCACAAGTGAAATCTCCCACCGACACTTCATTGCAAGTCAAGATCCAGTGCCTATATATATGTATATGTATATGGGTTGCCGGTGAACGCTTCTCCAACGCGAGCAGTCGGTATTTCTCAATGAAGAAACTCGCTAGGAGACGCTGCCTGCGCCAACGTTGTCTCTCGCGTGTGAGCGTGCGTTCTCCTTCTTTGCGAGCTGTTACAAAGTTCCTCTAAGAAAGAGCGTTTCCATAGCCAACGCGCACCTTTCGCTGTCTCTCTGTCTCTCTCTCTCTCTCTCTCACACACAAGACAGCAGAGGCACGCGCCGGGACGTACCTCCGTGGCCGGGAAAACCATGGAGGGCATGGCATTACATCGCCTACAGTGGATTGCGACGGCGCGGGGCTATTTCCCCGCGGAGCAGTGCGGCTTCCGTCCTGGTCGCGCCACCGCCGACTGTATCGCCGCCGTGGTCAGCACATTGGAGCAAGCCCTGCACGACAAAGAGATGGCGATTCTGCTCCTCCTCGACGTGAAGTCAGCATTTGACTCTCTCCCCCACGAGTCCATCCTTCACGCAGTGCGCGAACTCGGTGTGGAGGGCAAACTCTTGCGTTACGTGCAGGCCTTCCTAACCGACCGCTCGTTTCGTGTGCGAGTGGGGAGAGAGACGAGCTCACCGCGCCCCGTGACCTCGGGCGTCCCACAGGGAAGTGTGTTGAGCCCTTTCCTCTTTAACCTTGTGCTCGCGCCGCTCATAGAGCGCCTCCCGAGTGCGGCTCCCTTCCCTGTGCGCGCGGTGATCTACGCTGACGACATCGCGTTGTACGTGCGGGGCCCTACGCGACAGTGCAGGAGGGTGCGTGCATCCATCCAACAAGCGCTCGAGTGTGTGGCCACGTTCATCGACGGCATCGGACTCGCCCTATCGCCAGCGAAAACCGAGGCCCTCGTGATCCACCCTCGAGCAGCTCCTCGGCGCACCCTGCCGTGTTTACAGCTCCGCGGCGAAACGATCTCCTGGCGAAACTGCGTCCGCTACCTCGGGTTGACAATCGATAACCGGTTGCGGTGGACACCCGAGGTACGACGCATCCGCCAATCCTCTCGGTGTGTTGAGGGAGCTGTGCGCAAACTCCTGGCTCGCGGGGACGGCTGCCCTCCCTCGTTTGCGTGCAACATCTACGAGGCGATGGCGCTGTCCCTTGTGTACTACGCGCTCCCTCTGTGCGGTGTGTCGGTGACCCACTGGCGCCATATCGACCGGGACCATCGTCAAGTCCTCCGCATGTGCCACGGAATGCCCCGCAGCTCCCGTGTGGCGGACACCCTTGTGGAGGCTCGTGCGTGGCCCCCGTCCCTCACGGCCGACATGCGCGCACTGTGCCACATCGAGAGGATACATCGGGCGCCTGGTACTGCCCCTCTCCTTGACAGTCTGCGCCGAGTTCCGCGTTCTCGTGTGGGCCGCGTCATGGAGCTCTACGAGAGCATCGTGGTGGACGACCCCGTGCCCTGTGCGCCCTGGCCGGCCCCTCACCGCGACGTGCATCTCCCAGTGACATTGACTCTCCCGGGGATGCGCACAAAGCGCCACACGCCGCACAGTGCCGTCGTGCAGGAGGCGGCGACGCGGATACACGAGGACCTCGCCGGCAGAGTGCACGTGTTTAGTGACGGTTCCGTGCTGCGCGATCGCTCGGCCGCCGCTGCCTGCACTGCACCGGAACTTGGAGTGCACAAACAGTGTCGGCTGAGCTACTGTGCCTCATCTACCACAGCGGAGCTCGTCGGGCTGCAACTGGCTGCGGAACTCCTCCGAGAATCGCCGGCTGTCGAGTCTGCAGCCATATTTTGCGACTCGAAACCTGCCCTCCGACATATCGCGAGGGAGGAATGCGGCCCGCCACTCGCCCAACGAGTGGCTCGAAACCTGTCCCTGTGGGAGAGCGGCTGCGATGTCGTTCTCCAGTGGCTGCCCGCACATGTGGGCATAGCCGCCAACGAGGCAGCAGACGAGCTCGCAACGCACGCTCACTCAGCCGACACTCCACTTTATGACTGCGCCAGCTCCTACGATTCAGCGCTCATCAACTTTCGGAAAGAGCTGGCGCGGTCGCACCCGGACAGCCGTTTCGCCGACGGCAGGCTGCCACGACCACTCCCCGCCACCGGATTCACTCGGCGAGAACGCGCCTTTCTTCTCGCCCTGCGAACTGGTACGTGCTGGCCAGCCGAGCGCCGACACCGCCTCCGTGGTTTCCCCTCCCCTGCTTGCTCGGACTGCGGGGAAGTGGAGACACTCCCTCACCTGCTCAGTGACTGCCCGGCCCACGTGGACGCGCGTAAACAACTGTGCGCGCGCTATCGGAAACTCGGCCTGCCCTGTTCCTCAATAGAGCAGCTCCTGTTTCCTGACGGCTGCAATGAACGGCGCCGCTCTGCCCTAGCAGCCCTCCTCACATTTACCGAGGTCACTGGCCTGACTGGGCGGCTTTAAAGCCGCTCGCCAGGCTGTTTGTGTTCCCTGTTCGTGTTTGTCTTCCCCTTGTGTTTGTGTGTTTGTGTATGTGGCCGGACATGGTGTGGTTTTGACCTCTGCCTCCCTTCTTTCTTCTCTCTCTCCATTTAATTCCCCCATCCCCTGAGTGTATCGGTTGAGGTGTCCTCACTGAGAGACAGTTACCATGCACTCTGCCCTACTTTCTTCACTTCCCTGAATAAATAGACTCTCTCTCTCTCTCACGCACGCGCCGGGAGAGAGAGAGAGGCACGCACCGAGGCGAACGCCGAGGGCGAGCGCGTGCCTCCCAGCACGCGGGTTACGCCTGACGACTGACGCCTGACGCGTGACAAGGTTAGACTAAGAGGAGCTTCGCCCCTAAAAGAGAAAGGGGCGAAAATGGGGGAAACAGCGACAAAGACGAGTGCCGCCCGCCGCGCCAGTGCTGTCCGAGTCCATAGACATCTTTAAGAGCAATCCATCAATTAGGTATTGTAAACCGAGGCGCCGGCTTATATCTGGCGAAACTAACGACACTTTCCGTGGCGTACCTTATGCGGTTTGGATGTTTCCTCTGTGGTGCCGCTGCACAGCAACGCGCCCCAGGAGGGAAGAACGGGGCAGGTATTCAGGCTTGAAAGGCGCAGTGCTCTTGTTCCCAATTGCAGCCACAGTTGTAATACGCACTCGGCGCCACCGCGTGGCGGAGTAAGGTAGGCAAGGAAGAAGAAAGGGCGGCATGAAGGAAAAGAGCCGCACAGAAAGGCGAGGTTTTGAAGCAGTAAAAGTCTGTGTACAACACAATGACGTATTGTCCCCTCTTGTCGTACGATCTCCGGAGCCACTTTGCAGTGTCGGCTGGCACTGCGCGGGTAATGCAAACAGGGCCAGGCCGATAGAATCGGGCGTACACAGCTCTTTTTTTAAATAAAAAGAAAGTCGAATGAGGCAATGATAATTGGCGGGACTGGCCGATCTTGTTATTGAGGATACAAAGTTTATCAATTCGACTGTTCACTTCCTAACGATCGTAACACCGAGAGAGCGCCAGGATGTTCATTTATACCATGCTTAATTGTGCCAAATTTGTAGATAAAGTAAGATTCCCTTTGCTCACGTTCTCTGGTGCTCCGAAAGTTACTTTCCAATAGTGTGACCCTGACATCCTCAAAGCTGTGACCTTTCAAGTTGATGTGTTTTGAGAGCGGAAGGCCAGGTAGTGAGCGCACATGGGACCGATGGTTGTTGAATCTTATCCTGAATGGTGTGTCCGTCTGTCCTATGTACTGCATGTTACATATTCCACACTCTAAGAGATAAATAACATTGAGTCGCAGTCAAGTGGTCCTTTTATTCTGGGCTTAAAATTCGAATGTGTGCTTTCGGCAACTTTTGTTTTCTGGATGTGTTTGCACACGCCGCATCAGGATTTCCCACAGGGTCGACACCCGTCGAGAGGCACTGTTCCTATTTTTGAATGTACAACGTGATCCCTTATGCTTTTCGGTCGCCTGTATACCACACGCGGAGGATCGGTAAAAATTTTGGAGAGTCGCTCGCTTTCTTCCAATATGTTAAAATGTTTTTTCAAGATTTTATTAACGTTCGGTGGATTGCTAGTAAAGGTTAGAACAAGGTTTTTTCGGCGTTCGTGGTCGGTGTCTTTCTGGTCATACAGGAGCGCCTGGCGGTCGAGATTTTCAGCTTTCACAATCGCATCCTCAATGATAGACGGTGGGTACTTTTGATCGACAAGCACTTCACGCATCCGTGCGGTGCTTTTGTGGAAGTCTTCCGTGCGGGAGCATATTCTTTTGAATCTGTGTGCCTGAGAATAAGGAATGCTAGTTTTACAGTGGAGCGGGTGGCAGCTATTGAAGTGCTGGTACTGTTGTCTATCCGTAGGTTTTCTGTATATGCTCGTGACTAGTGCACCGTCTTCTATCCGTAGGTGAACATCAAGAAAATTTATTTCGGTGTTAGAGTAAGTGCGCCTAAAAGAAATACTTGGGTGCACTTGGTTGAACACCTGTATGAACTTGAGGAGTTCGTTTTCTGAATGAGTCCAGATCAAGAATATGTCGTACAGGTAGCGTTTATAGAACATCGGCCTAGTCTTATAAGACGATAGGAAATTAGATTCTATGTGGTGCATAAATATGTTAGCGTAATTTGGTGCCATCTTGGTGCCCATTGCCGTGCCGCTGGTTTGAAGGTAGTACCGATCATTAAATTCAAAACTGTTTAATTCCAGGACGAGCCTCGTTAGGAATACACGAATATTCCGCATGACGACGGCATAAAAGCTCTCGTGGAGTCCTACAGCAACCACAACCCTACCGCATATCCGGACCAAAAAGTAATTGGAATCCTAACGAGGCTCGTCCTGGAATTAAACAGCTTTGAATTTAATGATCGGTACTACCTTCAAACCAGCGGCACGGCAATGGGCACCAAGATGGCACCAAATTACGCTAACATATTTATGCACCACATAGAATCTAATTTCCTATCGTCTTATAAGACTAGGCCGATGTTCTATAAACGCTACCTGTACGACATATTCTTGATCTGGACTCATTCAGAAAACGAACTCCTCAAGTTCATACAGGTCTTCAACCAAGTGCACCCAAGTATTTCTTTTACGCACACTTACTCTAACACCGAAATAAATTTTCTTGATGTTCATCTACGGATAGAAGACGGTGCACTAGTCACGAGCGTATGGGGAAGGTGCACAAGGCCAGGCGGCTCCACCGTCGCCCCCTGCGTACAGCGCCAATGCGGGCGCTCCTCCGTCGTTGGGGTGATTAAGGCTCCCTCCCGCACCGCGTGCGTGCCTGCTTGTGCTAGGGTGGCGTCCCCTGCGTGCGTTCCGCTGCAGCTTCTAACTGGTTTTAAGACCGTAGAAGGTTTGAAAAATGTCTTCCGTGGGGCTAATATTGCTAAAGGAAAACTTTTATACCAGGCAGGCCATGTGCATCAATTGTTATAGAAAGTGTGTCTGCGGACGGAAGCGCGATGACCGGCCGATGTGTCTCCCAAACGCGGGAGTCAAAATATTCCGAAAGTTCAAAGATTGCCAGGCTGGAAAGCAAAAATATTTATTGGGATCCTTGTTAATTTGTAATTATTTTGATCGGTATGTGTACACTGCTATCAATATATTAGTCCCATAAAAGGCACCACAATAAAGCAGTGAAAGTCTGTAGCTGCATACATCTCGTGTGAACACAGTGCTTGGGTGCGCGTGTTGGAAAGAGAAGCTGTGAAGCCATGGACTGCATGACCTCGTCTGTTTATTTCCGTTAATCTTACTAAGGGAGAAAACGCGGGGCCTGTGCCAGGTAGCGTCGACAATGTACGTCCATTTATTTATTTCTACATAATGAAAGCTGAACTAAGCAATACGGTTCCAACTCGTTTTTTTTAAAGATTCTGTTAGAAACCAAAAAGAAAGAAAGAGAAACACGGCAGGAAAGAAAACAGCAGGACGCCTTTGAGTGGCTTTTGTTGTCCGGTGCCTCAACTCCTTCGTGCGGCGTCTAGGCTGGCAGGCGCATGCAAGAGGCACACAGTCCGTTTTTAAAGAGCTTTTTCTTCTTTCTTTCCTTTTTTATTTTTTTTGCAAGAGGCACTCCAGTAGACGGCGATCCTTGCTCTGGTCGGAGTACCAATGAAAGAAAAAGAAAAGACCAAACCAGTCAAATGCGTGAGGGGGGCTCTAGGACAAAAAGAAAAAAAAGAAAAAAAGAGGAAAAGGGCAGCAGCGCCGGCCGCGAACGAAATGTATGGAGCGCCTCAGTCCACACTGCTATGCGTGTCGCAGCCTGGTAGCCCACACAACGGCTCGTTAAAAACAGCGCGAATCATTGCAAATCGACAACACATGTCGCCTGCTAGTATAAGAGCGTTCCCTGAACGAGCGCACCAACTCCCTCCCTTTGACAACCCAGCTTTCACGTACTCCACGCAGAATGCCGGGGGATAGAATGCTCGTTACATTGCAAACTAGCAACACATGTCCTCTGCTGAGTAGAAAGCGTCGACGGAACGCGCGCACGCGAGCGACCTCGCTTCTCCTTCAGCATTGAGCTCTCTGGACACTATAAATATTTGTCCCTGGTGATCTGACATAAGTATTGTTACGGCCGAGGACAAACAAATCTTCTTGCTGAACACCGAGCCGTAGTACGACGACCTTCGGAAGACACGACAAACCCAGGAAAACGCGAATAACTCGGTTCTAAAGCTACCGCCAGCCTTGCGACCGGAGCGTCTATCACCCCAATGACGGGCGTGCCGCCGCGGTGGCGCTCCCGTCGGCGGAGAGTCCGGAGAGCCCGGTCTGTAGTCTGTAGTCACAGCGGAAGGACGTGCGTAGCGAGCTCCCGCAAGACGCCAGTCGATGAGTGTTTGCATGATTTTTCTTTGCATTCTTACATTGAATAGTAGGGGAAAGTAGTCTTTTCTTTCGTGTGCTTTTCTTTGTGTCCAGTATTTTACCCGCGTAGGGATTTTTCTTTTTCTTTTCGATACCACGTGATAGGTATTTTCAGTCGCTACCGTTTGAGTGTCAGGCTTTATTGGATAAGTGTTTTTTTGCTTGCTTGCGGTTTTTTTACCTTTTTAGACCGGGTAAGAGAGGAAAATAATCTTTCTTGTTGCGCCTTTCTTTGTGTCCCGCATTTCCCCGAGCACAGGTCTGCCTTTTTTCTTTTTGTCGAGGCCACGTGGTCGGCCTTTAGTGGCGCTGTTTGTGTGAGTTGGAGAAGGTTGTATTGGGTGATAAGAGGATCGGTCGGGGGAAGTAAACTGAAGATATTTAATAGTACCAAATTTTGGGCCACTTTTATTTCTTATTTCTAATTTTATTTGTGCGCGCTGTCGTTGCACAAGGCGGGAGAACTGCCTTTGTGCATTGAGGATATATCGGGACATTTAGTTTGCGGTACGCTTGCAGCCTACTGATTTATCGTATACGTGCTTTTTCGTGCGGTGTACTGGATGAATTAGTAAAATATACGTTTGAAGCCCAGGACAGTGTAGCGGTGCACCACTAATAACCGCATGAGGTGTGCGTGGTAAATTTTTAGGAGGCTTAATTTTTGACGAGTGTGTGACCGTTCATTGCGATAATCATGGCGAAAAAAATGGTGAAGTGTACAAAGTGTGGCGTGGGAGTCAAAGCAGATGTTTGCGGAGATGATGGGGCATGCGAGGTAGAAGTGTCATGTGGCCAGTGTGCGATTATGGCGAAATTCCAGCAAATCGAAGAAACGCAGACCGCCCTCTTAAAGCGAGTAGGCGAGCTGGAGGACGCTTTAGAGGCGGAACGCCAAATAAGAAAGGAGATGGGCGAAAGGCTCAGAGCAACCGAGGAGCAGCTGACAAAGGTCACCACGCAGAATAAGAAAGAGTCAGGTGACTATCATGGAGAGGGAACGTCCTTGACCCCACAAGAAAAGTCGACAAAAGGAGCACAAAAGCGGGGCTCGACCTACAGCGAAGCTCTGGCGAAAGAGCGAGTGGACAAAAGACCACCCGAACCTCACCCTGAAAGTCAGTCCAGATGTCCAGAGCAGACAAAGGGAGCAAGGCAGCTGGAAAACGTAATAATAGCGGGGGACTCCAACCTGGCTCCGTGCTCCCAAACGATTCAGGAGAGGCTAAAAAGAGACAGAAGAGTAGCTGTAGGGACGTTCCCAGGAAAAATGTTGGGTGCAGTAATGCAACAAGCAAGGGAAGAGCTGACTCGTAGAGATCAGGGGCGCAGTTTGGTTGTGATAGCTGGCGGGCTGAACAACGTGTTGAACGGAAGTACCCCAGAAATAGAGAAGAGGTTAACAAAAGGAGTAGATGAGTTGCGGGAAGTGTCTCCCCAGGTGCAAATTGTGGTGTGCACAATCCCCGAGGTACCCTTGAAAGACCTAAACCTACAAAGAGCAGTTGTCACCGCCAACGAAATGATTTGGCGGGTTAGTCGAGCTAAAGGCTTCGAGGTTGTCGACATAAACAGAGAAGTGCACAGATGGGGTGGTTTCCAGAGAGATGGAATCCACTTTGACCGTAAACTTGGGCATGAGGTTGGCTGGCGCCAAGCAGGACGCACAGTAGCTTTTTTAGGGGGCACACGAGCCCTCCGGTGTCCACGGTAGAAAGGGAAGAAACATCTATGGGGGACCCTTTGGAACACAGAATTTATAACAAAGGGAAAAGGGCAAAGGGGAAAGAGAGAAAGAAAGTGCAGCGCGGTTTAATAAGCTACATAAATATGCAAGGTGGCAGAAAATCGACAAAATGGTTGGAAATGGAGGAACAGTTGAACAGAGAACAGATAGCGGTGTACGCCGTTACAGAAACGCACCTTCGGGACTCGGAAGAGCCACCAATTATTGCAAATTATGTGTGGGCGGGGTGCAACAGGACAAAATCAGAAAGACAAGGTGGGGGAATCGGTATGCTAATTCATCGGGAAGCAAACTGGTGTAGGATTACTTCGACATGTGAAGAACACCTCTGGGTATCTGGAACGGTAAGCGGGAAGAAAACTATGTTGGGTGTAGTTTACATGTGGACTGGAAATAACTGCAAAGAGAAAAATCAGGAGTTAGTGAATTGCATAAGCAAGGATATTCAGAAATTTGGTAACGGGGCCGAAATAATCCTCTTAGGAGATATGAATGCTCATGTGCATGACCTCGACGGATATACAGATTATAACGGGAAGTTGATGCTAGAGCTCTGCGAACAGCATAGTCTCGATATAGTTAACATGAGTCCTAAGTGCGATGGGCAGGTAACATGGGAGGTCGGAAGCAGGCAGTCAACAATCGATTACTGCCTCATGACAGAAGGAATTCACGAAAAGTTGAGACAAATGAGCATAGATGAGGAAGGGAGTGGCAGCTTGGGGAGTGACCATAAACGCATAACTTTGCGAATGGGATATGTAGATCATAAAGAGAGCATCGAATTAAAGTCGGGCAGCTCCTTTCTAAGTCAAAAACAAATTAGGAACGTAGTCGCAACAATAGAGGACATAGTGAGCAGAACAAAAGGCAAAGTGTGGGATTATAATGAGCTTATTAATTTAATAAGGACTGAAGTTACGAAAGAGCCGCAATTTTCTTGCTGTATTACACGAAAGGAAACGGTCCTAACACGCACAATTGAACATTTATTAATCAGGCTTACTACTGATACACATAAAGAATAAGAATCCACTCATGACTTTTCTGCATGCGAGAGCTCGGTTTTCTTATTTTTTCGCATTTGTTCAGCATGGCGATGTGTAAACATGCTCTTCGGAGGCTACAGACAAATTAGAAAAATTAGACCGTTAGGCGCGCTTTTGTTCTTTGCAACCTCATGCCATGCCCCAAAAATCCTGCAGGAGCGTGAGCCCGTCAGTAAACCTACGAAACCGCCGTTTGGCCTATGTTCTCTTGTCATGCACGCGAGACCGACAAGCTTTTTCTGCTGAATTAAAACCTGTGCCTTTGTCGCACGCATAAAAAGAGAAAGATAGGCTTGCCGTAACCAATGGCATGGCAGTAATGGGAGGAACATCTTGTGTCTTTCAAAATTCACATTTGGCTCCCGAAGATTATCAGAGCGAACGGCAGGAACTGTCGTCTCTCACGTTCGAGCGCTTCAGCGTTTTTTTTAATCCTTCGTTCTTGCATGTAGCAATATTCTACGTTGACTATGAGAGCACTCGGTAAATACGCGTCTGCTCCAGAACTGACTTACTGCGCATGTGTCTCGCTCAGCCGAGGATATGCCAGTACACTGGCAGTGCCAGCGTGTGAGCTCTGGCGAAGTTGTTCAATGCTGGCAAATACATGGGAAGGTTTGGAGAGTATATCACCTTTTATTTGTTAAGTAAATTATTTTGGTGGAAAAATCTGTAATTATGCCTGAATCAGAGCTCCGGCAAGTGCAGGAGTAACTTTCCATTATAGCACCAGAACGGCGACCGGAACGAAGCTCCAGGTCCCCGAAGCTCCACAGAAAATATACTGGGACGAACCGATTGCGACGCGCTGTATTGCCAATGACAGAGTTATTGAATATTACCTGACGAAGGCACCTTATTATTAGGTTTTAATGCGGCAGCGATAATTGAAATCGCAGGCGTCTACAGGGATGCGTCTTCAGCGTTGCGAAACCGATCGGTGGCTTTCCCTTAGCGGCCGTTGGAACGTTTTGAGCTCAATGACCGTCAACTGCAAGGCAATGTAAACTTTTTACTAGAGCTGTCAGCCGCAGCTCTCCAAACATTTTTGAACACTGCCTCAAAGCTATCAACTTTATTGTTTACGAATGTAGGAATTTACAGGGTAAATGCGGGCACATATAGGAAATGTAAACATTCACTACAAGCGCTTAATGAGCGTCGTTTCCCTACATACGCCGCGTATTGGGGCATGCTGTAGCTCGCCAGAGTCAACCGCGGACAAGCCGTGCTTGTGGCCCTCACACCTTCAGAATCAAACTAGTACTAGCCGTAGTGCCCAGGAGGCCAGTTTAAGTGGCGCCATGGTCTTTTTATAGGCTAGCGTTCTTTGTGTTGTCAGTGCACCCTAATGATCCCCAGGTGGTGAAATTTTCCGGAGCTCTCTGCTGTCTGCTGCTGCCTTTCGCTCCTATCTGTCTCTTTGAATCCCTTTCCTCTACGCCGACGGACGCTTAGCTGCGCTCCCGACATGGCCTGCAGACATTAGCGTTCTTGCCTTAACCGAACCACAGTCATCTTTCGCTACTTCACTGCGTTTTGAACTGGTATCAGCGGGCAGCTTCCCATTCTACCGCTGCTCCATTAAGCCTCGCACTACATTCCAGCGACGCCAGCTTGTCTCAGTACAAGGCCATCGGAAATTAGTGAAGGCCGGCGAAAACCCAGATCTTCCAGTAAAAGAGTGTGCTCCGCACAGTGAATATATTCCGTCCCAGAGCATTTGTAGTGGTACCAGTATGGAAACCATAGTGCCAAGCTGCCTAGAGCAGCTTTTAGCCCTGAAGACCATCCAGAATTTTCTGGTGAAATAAACTTTGATTGACTGATTGATACATTGATTGATTGATAGTGAAAGGCGCTGGGCTGTGCTGTTCTTTCCAATATAGCGAATACCTACTCTTCAAGCGTACATGCCAGGAGCAAGCCTACTTTTATGCGCAGAGGCTTAAGTGAGATTCCCTGTTCATCATTTTCGAAAAACTATTCATTATTTGCCTGAGTCAGCAGTACATGTAGGCCCCAATCGGTGTTAACCCATCAATTGTCCGACCAGTTGTAACCTTCATGTGTTTCTATCCGAGTGTAAATTTCCCCTCGCGTACTGTTGAAACACGTATTGAATACGATTCTGATAAAGTGAGCTGTTTTCTGCAACCCTTGTCGAGGGCCTGGTTCAGGATCCTTGGATGTGGGGGGAAAAGGAATGCAGTACAAAGGCACAGTGGAGCATTCTGGTGATATCAACTACCTGGGCTTCTTTGACATGCCTTCGCAATCGCATAGTGCAGGGCCATCTAGCATTTTGGCCGCCACCGGAGACACGACCGCCCTGTGCACCTTCGGATCGGCGCCCTATGCGCCCAAACTCAAGCACCATTGCACGAAAGAGAGCAACAAATAAAGGGGAAAAATAACTGAGAAGAAGAAAGAAATGCGCTAAGAAAAAGATTGTCAGTTCCCATTCCAGCGAACACTACAAAATTTCGAGCAGGTCATTTGCTTGTTTTTCTTGTATTTCTGCAGCACTTATCGTTGCCGTTTCCGAATTATTTTTGCTTAATTTCATCTCATTAGGTCATTATTGGTCACTAAGTGTCCGTTTTATTTTCTTATACTTTGACTTTATTTTCTTATTCTTTTCTTATAGCTTTGATCTTGATTTGTGACATTTCTTTACAATATTATGTGTATTTAATTCCCTACGATAATTCCCAACTCGGGCGCTGTAGGTATATGTAATAAATAAATAAATAAATAAATAAATAAATGAGTTCCCCTATCCATTCTTAATTTCGATCCATTTTAAAGGTATTTCTGTCACACTATCACATTTTACACTTCCATGTCGCCTCCCTCCACGTCCTCACTTCGCTTTTCCATTCCCTTGCTCAACTGTGTTGTACAAGCCTATGTCATGCACTTATCTCTCCCCTCCCTCTGTCCAACTCACGTTCGCACAGCTTATCTTCACCGCTTATCGCCTCCTCCCTGATATACTAGACATGGCTATGCTATGCTCAAGTGCTGAGAGTTTCTTGTCACTTGCCAACTTTGTGGTGTGCATACCCGCCGAGATTTTCTTTCTTTGTTTCTTTACTCCCTCTCTAAGTAGCACTCGAGTGTGTTACTGGTCTGAGGCCAAGAGTGTGAGTAGTGGGTCGATGACACCCCGCCACAGGTGGTCTAGTGGTTATGGCACTCGGCTGCTGATCCGAAGGTCGCGGGATCGGTGCCCGGCCGCGGCGGCTGCAGTTCTATGGAGGCGAAATGTTGAGGCCCGTGTGCTGTGCGATGTCTGTGCACGTTAAAGAACTCCAGATGGCTGAATTTTCTGGAGACTTCCACTACGGCGTCTCTCATAATCAGACCTGGCTTTGGGACGTTAAAACCCACAAATCAATCAAATAAATCAGTGCGTCGACGGCGACAGTGGGCAGGCCTTTCCCTGTCCCATGACCTCGTCACCATGGGATAACGTAAGGCACCGACAGTTGGAGCCCATACAATTATCCGCACTTAAAACTGTGGCGGCGCTCTTGTACTTAGGGTCCCCGCTCTCCAAAGACAAGGGTCTTTACACTACACAACGCACGCACACTTGCGAAAAGTTTCTTCGGTGTTGCATCTGCTAATGATTCTGTTGCCATGCTTCGGGCGCAGATTTTTGGAGGCAACGTGTGTGGTGGCTGCTAAAGAGCCCCTGGCCAGCTTTGGCTGATGAACGAATTGCGTGCATTCAGCGCTCACAATCATGCCTGCCAAGTGCCGTATCTTTAAACGCCGAGCGATGCACTGAAATTTCATACTCGCTGTAATTTCCTGTATTCTGGCTAGAGGCGCCCGACCGCAGCAAGCTGCGTCACCAAAAAACACCACTGTGCAATTAAAAACCGTGATACTCCTTGGCAGCCCGGAACAAAATATTGGCAATTCAGGAGGCAGCGCTCCAGCGGCTGGCTCCGGCGAAAAATGCTGCTTGTCGGCGAAAAATTGTTTAACATTAAAGTGAAGAACCCTAATAAAAAATTTTATGTACGGATTGCTTTGGGGAACAAGTGCATGACCTCATATGCGTCAGTATGACATCGATTGCAGGAGATGTTCCTCACGGATGCGAAATATAGTCGTTTCGCTTACCTGTACTCGGCAACTGTTGTGGCACAACGCTTATGATTCACCATTGAGCGCGACATCAATATTCTTTCTGCGTTCGTGGCGCCCGGGCGCAATATGTCTACTTCCCTGAGGCACCCCGAGAATTGCGGTAGCCCCCACACTCTGCCAGGACCCGCGCGGCGCTCGGGGCAGCAGCAATTATTGTTAAGGCGCTGTTAAGACGAAGTGACGTAGTTCAACAGAAGAGCTCCGCCTTTTAAACATTATGAGGCGTCGTTGTTACATAGATACGTACGGCCAAATGAGTTAAGTGCAGCGAAACACGCTTCAGTTTTTAAACATTGTGTAGAGAAGAAGAGGGACGATAATGCGTCTAGCTCTAGTGAGTACTACCCTAGAGAATCTAGGGCCATTCCTCAAACGCTCTGCTTGGGCATGGAAGTTTGTCAGGTGCTCTTGTCAAAAGTTTGGCTAGGCTCTCGATCGCGCAGGGAAGCTGTGCTCTCGTTTCACTGCGACGTTGCCTCATGATGATTATCATGACAATAATGATGATTGTGGTTCGGTTAAGGAAAGGCCGCTAATTTGCACAGGCCACGTTGGGAGCACGGCTATGCGCCCGTAGCATTGCAGGGAAAATGGAAAAAAAGAGATATAAATGAGAGAACAGGCCAAGTGGAGGGCTATTGAAATTTCGAGCACCTGGGATCCTGCCCGTAGTACACTTCCTTGAACATATGCGCACAATTTCACAACCTGGCATATGATGCCAAGCTGGCTTCCGCCTTGTGAGCTCTGTGTCATGTGCTGAGATTGGCTGTACATCCACCATCGGAGAGGAAAGGTAGACAATTTTAAAGACGATAGGCTTTCTTGGCATACTTGAAAGCAGAAATTTTGGTCCCTCTTTTTGTTTGTCTGTCTGTCGCACGATTCAGCCACCGGGCAAAGGTTTAAGCACTTGCCTAACGCCCAGCCATCTTGAAATGGTGCCCCGCGACGGTGGTCTAGTGGCTACGGTACTCGGCTGCAGATCCGAGGGTCGCGGGATCGAATCCCGGCTGCGGCGGCTGCATTTCGATGGAGGCGAAATGTTGAGGCCCGTGTACTGTGCGATGTCAGTGCACGTTAAAGAACCCCAGGTGGTCCAAATTTCCGGAGCCCTCCACTACGGCGTCTCTCATAATCAGAACTGGTTTTGGGACGTTAAACCCCCAGAAATCAATTAATCTTGAAATGGTAGCTGTGTTCATAGTTGTAAGCATCGTCAATAAAAAAACAAATATTACGCATATCTGAAGCGCAACAGCAATCCGTAAGTATTACGTGGCGTCGTTCTTTACTAAAAAATGCATAGATACGTAATTCTAAACGCCCTAGTGTGGGTTAGGCTGCACTAAAAATGCGACGCTATGCACGAAAAAGGCCTCTGCTGACGATTTGCTGCTGCACCTGGCAGTTGCCCAGGGATTCTACACAAGCTCATGTTTGCCGACAGTGCTGCCATATGGCATCCATATCTCATGTAGCATAGTACAGCCGGCCGTAGACTATCGCCTTTCGACGACATTTGCAGCGAAGCACGCAGATACGCGGCCAAGTTTTTATACTAAGGCACTCCGCGCTTTATTTTCGCTATGTGCACATTCTCATATGGTAGCATGTATGCTTCAAATGAGTATGCTTCACTCCACCTTAAAATTAAACGTTCCTTACGGCCCTTTGAGAACATGCTTAATAGTAGTGCGCAATATATACACACGGATTGCTTCCTTTTTTTATTTGACCGTATTTCAAAGCACACAAATCGCTCTAAGCGAGACAGCAAAACGATACAGAATGCTGCTGATAGATATAGATCAGTGAACACTCAAATGCATACGAATTTGTTTCACTATGCGTCCAGAGAAAAAAAATTACATCTCAAGATGAACGACATTGCGGTATACTAAGAAAAAATAAAATGCCGCTCAAATGATCGAGGATAAAATCTAGGTGCACTTTCGGATGCATTGAAATGTCTGGCTTATCCAATTTTTTATTCCCAGAAAGGAGATTAATCATTATTATCTTATTCTTCTCTCCCAATGTGTCTCATGCCTTACCGAATCGTGCAACAGCTCATCGAATTAAAAAAGCGGCCGATTTTTCAACATGTAGCCTTTTATGGAGTAGTGGTAGCAGGTTCTCTATGGCCTTGTCATTTATGTTCTCTGAACTGTAACGTTTAATGCGTAAAAACCTACTTGTCATAAAGCTTCCTAGAACAAGTAATAGCGCGCGCTCCATGCTATAGTAATTTTTTCATAGGCGTTCTCTCGGTTGCTACCTATGTATACCCACAAAGAAAGAACATCACGGCGTACGCTATGAAACATCCTGATCTGTGTTCGTGTTTTGTGGTTGCGTTATGCAGAATACGGCCCAGAGTTTGGCCTGTAATGGGAAGTTCACAACATTTTTAAGGTACGGCAGAAAGTTGCTCCCGTAACCGGTTAGCTCTCGGTAGGTGATCAACCTTGGCAATGGAAAGCTTTCAAGGCAACCGTACGCGCATATGTTTGCGTTACTGACCCTCTTACACCGCACTAACGGTACGTAGTGCGCGTCGACACCATATCTGAACGCTGTTATTTTTCTAGGGCCGGCGTTGTTAAGCTTTAGACTGAACGTATTCCAGTGGGGCCTGACAGGTCGATTGCTCGTAAGGTGTATAGTGAGGCAGCTTATGGAGGGCATTTCCAAGGCAGTTTCCAAAATCCTTGCCAGGGTACTGAAATAAATATACAAAAAGCACCAGTTATTTATCAATATCTCATGGTTAAGTAACAGGTTCTAGAGACAAATACTATTAAACATTGGCAGATAGCGCTGTTGCATTCCGTTACTTGGCCAGTGCGTTACAAGTTAACGGACGCATTATTTCTTGCAGATGGTGCTGGTGTAAGGTAAGTCATCCAACGTGCTTCAAATGAGAATTTAGACAGATTACACTAGCAAGTTGGAGCATATATAAGCGCCCTAGGAGATGAACACATGTAGAGCGAATGGATCAGAAGAGATTCTGAACACTAGGATCTAGGGTACGTTCAGGTGCGCTCTACCACAATCCCGTCTGTGTTAGTTCTTTCGTAATATTCAGTATGAAATTACTGGCATCGCAACCATATCGCTGGTGTACTTGCGGGAATATGCGCTTTGCAAATACACAGAGAAGCTTATTAGTACCAAAACACATGTACTTTCACGTCAATAACTTAACCAGAATAATTTATACATCTTGATGGCATGAAATGAAGCTTACAATTGCCCTTAATTAATCATACCGTATTGAGCACGTGAACTCGACCAAGAGCTGCAAATTCCACCTAGTACCGAAAAAAAAGGTGTTAAGCTTCTTTTAGGGGCGAAGCTCCTTAGGGTGTGGGTCTGTCCCTCCTCTGTATGTATGTATGTAGCCACCTCTAGTTTAGTTTATGAATGGCTCAATAGATGGCGTTGTGTGCCCAGGCTGCTACCTGGACAAACGCATCATCATCATCATTATCATCATCATCAGCTACCTCTTTCCTGAAGCCATGCACTACGCCTCGACGCGCACATGGAAACATGCACCACGATGACACTAAATACCCAACATTAAGGAAAGACTGCTCGTTTCTAACGATGATGATGATGATGATGATGCGTTAGTGCTAGCCGTTTCAGCGCGTGTAAGAAGCAGGTGCAAGACGCAGTGGCCTCTCCGCCTTATACTCTTTCAGCAGTCATGTGATGGCGTCGACAAAGGCGGTGCGCGTTCCGGCCTGTGTAAGGGGCTGCGTAAGACGCTGCGGCCTCTCCCCCTTATTAGAGTATACTGCACGTTTCTAACGCGTTTGTGCTAGCGTCCCCTTAAACGTAAGATCCCAGCGTTCGAATACAGTGTTTCTCACGTCTTTACATGATGATCGACTGGGCTAATTACACGGAAGATTCACGGTTTACCGGTGATTCACTCCGGAGTTTCGCCCACTCATCATCATTCACCCCGTGGATATGCTGTGATGTTTTCAGGATGTCTTCACGGTTGGCAAATGGCAACATAGTGCGTTGCTTTCTATCTGTTTGTAACTGTAACTAGAAATGACGATAATCGATCTAGCATGCCTTAATATCATCCTTGAGGAATTTCCATGTATATAATTCAGGGCAAGCCTTAGTGTAACGTGCCATCATTGATATCGGAATCGCTGCAATCTTGCTTTAGAAATGAAAACGGCCTATTTGTGATGCTGCCTAATATCGCCTCGGCGTGCCGAACTTCTGAGAACATAGAATAGAGTTTAGGCTTTCTACTGGTCGGTCAACTGTGTTCGTTAGAATTCCAGAAGCTTTAAAATTTATTCCACATATGTGTATTTCCTTCTAACGTAGCCTAAATGGAAAGTTTTCCCAAAAGTTGTGCAGGGGCATTATAAAGTCAATACGAATTTGTCGTTGTATTTCACTTCCTTTAATTCAATTAATTTCAGTCACTTTTCACCTCAGTTGTCTTCAGGTCTAATATACATGTTATACTTTTGACTGTAGTGTTTGCCACATGTATTATCCGAGGTCGTTTTGTAACACTTGGCTGCTACAAAGTTTACATTTTCGACTTGAGATGTGACCTAGTAAACAATTAAGCACAAAAATCGTCATCGCACTCATCAAAAAATACCGAGCGATGATTGGTGCAATGCATTGAATTAGTAGTGATGTGGTGAAAATGCAAGCATGGTGGACCCAGGAGCAATGAAATTTTTAACAGTAAGACAGTAAAAGCGATCCTGAAGGCGAACACCGGCCGTTTTCCTTTTCTTTTGCAATATTTTGGTAGCGCTGTTTTCCAATGGCATTGACAGTCGTGTACCAGGAAGGTCAGTTCGATTGAGTCAGAACGTGGCTAATAATCTTAAAGAGCAGAATGAATGATGCGTTAAAGCAGAAACCGAAACGGTTGGATGCTTCGTGCAGTGTATGCAATGATGTCATATACTCCCCGCCATGAGAAATAGGAACTTGTACCAGAAAAATGAAAGTTATTATGTCATTTCACGATGTATTGAATTATGCCAGCTGTTTTAAGTTTGACAGCGACCACCTGAGCATTCAAATGTCACCGTTCATTTTTATAGCACACGCCTGCTCTGGTACACAGTGTGGTAGGTAAGGACCGCAGAAATACAGGCCGACCGGCACGAGAATCTGCTGGAAATTTTATAAATAAGTTTACAGGAAAACTAAATGACTTACAACGGCCTTGTTTGGCGCATATAATTACAGTACCGAGAACATGTGTTGAAAATTTAGTTCGGATCAGAGCACACAATAAAGAAAGTCACAGTTTCGCCGCACGGGCGAAGCACAACTAATGCTGAACGAAGTGAGGCTCGCATTTTCAGGAGCAATATGAATTGTAGCAAACATGCACTTCCTAAGTGTGCGCCTCCCGTGGGCAGCGCGCGCTAGTACGAAGGGCTTTATACGTTGTGTTTCACAAAGCTACACATACAAAGCTAGGGGAGGCCGCTAAGTGAACAAACAGAATATGAGCGCGAACTATCAAATGAAGCACGCACGAAACGAACGCACAAATATACACCGAACGAGCGCGTATAAGCTGTCACAATGGATACTCTCAGTTTGAACAGAGCTCCTGTTGCAAAGGTGGCCGAAGCAGCGAAGGAAACTAGCGTGCTTCAAGTGTCGAGCTGTGACACTTGATAATCCATGCTCATCTTCTGTTTGTTCGTTTAGCGAAGTCCCTTGAGCTCGAGTTACTTTTGTGCGCTCTCGTAACATCAGCGCGGACATCACGGTGAACGCTCGAAACATCCCTCTTCCTCTCACCACGAGACAACTGTTACGTCGCTACCAAGACGCAACAAGGAAGCCAGATAACAAAAGAACGATAGTTTATTGAGCAGCTTGTTTTAATAGTAAGTGCACATGACGTTGCAGTGACGTGTACTGATAAGCCTGCATGCGGCTGACACATCATCTCTCCCCCTTTAAAAGCAATAACGTTCAGGTGGTTTCCGTTGCCGGGTAGATCTTCGCTAGAGCAGTGGGCTTGTTGATGCCGCCACTGTTATTTCCGGGCTGTCTTGAACCCTTCCCCAGTATCCTCGGATAACTCTTGCTTGCTTGTCTGGTCAAGGTCAATGCCCACTGATTCAGCTCGACGTCTCAGCTGGTCTAGATGTCGTCGGTGTCGTCGTCGAGCACAATCTACGGTGACCATCCTGGACCCTTTCTGGTCTTGCACCACTCCTGCAATCCATATTCGACTTCTTTCAAAACTGCGCATCCACACCGGGTCACCTGCATAAATTTCCTCGTAGCTGCTGCTGGCAAACCACAAGCATATTTTCTTTGAGCTTGACAGCGTCTATCTTCCTCCTAGTCTGGTACCCCAGCAAACGTTCCACCGGCGACTTACCATCCTCTCCGGGTGTTCGGCGGTACCTGCACAAAAATCGATCCAGCCGTGTTATCAGGTCCTTTCCCTGATTTTCCTTTAGGCCTTCTTTGAGCGTGGGCACTGCTCTCTCGGCCAACACATTAGATTGCCGGTGATAGGGTGCTGTTGTCTGTGGCTGTATGTTGTTATGTGCCAAGAACTCGCGAAAAAACGCCCTCACAAACTGTGGTCCATTGTCGGACACGAACGTTTTCGGAAGCCCAAACCATGCAAATATTGACCGCAGAGTTCTGACCGTGGTTTCCGATGTAGTAATCTTCATTAGCACCGCTTCGATCCATTTTGTTTCCAGTCTACGACGACTAAGACCATGTGTCCGTCCACGAGACCTGCAAAATCAGCCTGCAGACGGCTCCAGCGATCCCCGGTCGCTGGCCGTATCGCAGGCACCTGGGCAGGAGGCACCGCGGAAGCCTGTGCACAAACATAGCACGAGCTGACCAGTCGCTCGATGTCCGAGTCTAGTCCTGGGTAACAAAACGTTCTGGCGGTATTCTTCATGGACACCATCCCCGGATGACGTTCATGCAGTAGGTTTATTGCACGTCTTCTGGCTGCAGAGGGCATAACAATGCGGTGGCCGCAGTACACCAAATTGTCCCTTACGGCTAGTTCTGTGCTCCTGTTGAAGTACGGCCGGGACTGCTCGTGATCCTGGGGTTGAAACCGCGGTCATCCTTCTAAAATCCATTCTTTGGCATGTTGAAGAGTAGTGTCTCGACGATATTATCGTCGCAGAAAAGCAAAATGACCTGTCACGGCTGCGGATAGTCCTTCAAAGATTGCGAGAATATGGTCTTCGGTAGCACAAGGAGAAATGCAAGTTTCGGCAAGACGAGGTCGCCTTTCTCGGTCATCGTATCGACGCTAACGGACTGCGGCCGAAAGATGAGAACATCAAGGCCGTCCGCGAAGCGCCGGATCCCACTTCGGTGAGTGAGATGAAAGCATTGTTAGGTCTTGTCAACTATTACGGCAAATTCTTGCCGAACCTGGCGACCTTGTTGGCTACGCTATACGCCCTTCTTGCCAGAGGTTCCAGGTGGCAGTGGAAGCAAGAGAACAAAGAATGCTTTCGGAAAGGCAAGAAGGCAATAGAAGCCTCGAAGTTGTTGACGCATTTTGACCCTGATAAGCCGTTGACGCTGGAGTGTGACGCGTCACTAGTTGGTATCGGAGCCGTTTTGTTCCACAGGATCAATGGTGTTGATTACCCAATTGGTTTCCGCTCCAGGAAACTTACAAGGGCAGAATGTAATTACTCGCAGTTGGAAAAAGAGGCTCTAGCACTTGTGTTCGGGATTGCCAGGTTGAAAGCCTACTTGTACGGACATGAATTTGTCCTGGTGACAGATCACAAACCTCTCACTGGTTTATTAAATCCAAAATAAGCGCTACCACCGATGGCAGCCGCACAGATTCAGCGTTGGGCCTTGTATCTCGCTAACTACAGCTATGCGGTGCAACATCGTAAAGGCAGTGAACATTCAAATGCAGATGCCTTCAGCCGGTTGCCACTGGCGGTCACAGTGCCACGAAAGAGTTTTTCCGACGAACGGGAGTATGTTTTGTTTGCCCAAGCGATGGAGGAAACGGCGATATGTGCCCGAGAGCTGAAACAAATGACCGATCGAGACTCAAACAACCGCGCGAGCAGACAGCGGAAGGGCAAAGCTCTCTGTGCGCAAATATTAGAAGAAGCGAGCGAACTGAACGGTGACATTTAAATACGCCCGTTGCGCTCCTCGCGCCATCTCGCTGGTAAGGAAGAAACGCTTATAAGCGCCTGCCGTCTCTGAGTCCTGCCAGCGGTATAGGGTGTGTATTAAGGCTCGTCGTTAGCTCCCTGAAGGATGAGCTCTTTGTGGTGTAGTGGTGAGCGCCACGCACTGCGGAGCGAGAGGTTCCTGGTTCGACTTCGCGCTTCGGAAGCATTTATCTGAATTATATTTCTTTGGGACACACACACACACACACACATATATATATATATATATATATATATATATATATATATGTGTGTGTGTGTGTGTGTGTGTGTGTGTGTGTGTGTGTACATATTTATATATGTACGGTGCATGACGGCGGCGGCGACGGGGACGGCAAACCCCAGCCGAGACTGTCCATACAATTGCTATCGCATTAAAAATTCACCCATCTCCACGAAGTGAACCATGACCAGTGGGCGAAGCACTGGGGAGCGTTCGGTGTTACCTTAAATCACCCGTGACATTGCCCACTCATGCATGTAAATGAGTGACAACGCGTGCGTACATTCTCACGCGCATTGTTATTTATACCCCTGCTCTTGATGAGGCTCCTGCGCTCCCACGTAGTAGATCGTGCCGAGTTCCCGATTACCTTTAGTTAACGGGCAAGCTGCGAATCCTTATGGTTCAACTACGCACAAGAGATATCTTCCACAGGCACTACATTGCGGGTCAAGAACTCAAGATGCAGTGCCTATATGTACGGGTAAGCGGCGAACGGTTGTGCAGTGCGAGGAGTCGGTTTTTAAAGAGGGCAGTCTTTCTTGGGATACTTGAACGCATAAATTTTGGCATGTCTGATTGTCTGCTTGTCACACGATTGAGCCACTTGGCCTGAGTTTAAGCACTTGCCTAACACCCAGCCATCTCGTACTGGTAGCTGCGTTCATACATGTGAACATTGTCGATCAAAAAGCCGACATTACCTATATCTGAGGCGAAACATTAATACGTAAGAATTAGGTGGTGTGTTTCTTTACTGTAAAAAATACATAGATACGTCATTCTAAAGATCCTAGTGTTCCTTAGGCTGCGCAAAAACGCGACGCTATGCACGAAAAAGGCCTCCGCCGACAATTTGGTGCTGCCACCTGGCAGTTGCCCAGGGATTCTCCACAAGCTCATGTTCCCAGACGCGCTGCGAGGTGCCGTCCATATCTCGCGCAGCATAGTAGGGCCGGCAGAAGACAATCGTCTTTTGAGCATTTGCAGCTAAGCACGCAGATGCGCGGCCATTTTTTTTCAATCAAGGAACTCGCTAGGAGACGCTGCCTGCGTCAGCGTTGTTTCTCGCGGTTGAGGGCGCGTTCTCGTTCCTTCCGAGCTGGTAAAGCGTTCATCGCATAAAGGGCGTTTGCATAGTCAACGCGCGCCGTTCGCTCTCTCACGACAGCAAATGACACTGTCTGTGTGCACTGCCCCCGGAATCGGCCCACACATGCACACACACTGTGTGACTGCAGTGCCTTAAGGATCGGTCCACACCCACCCGCTAGGGGCGCTGCGGTGACTTATATAGCGCGACCGGAGACTTATATGGCGCTTTATGAAAGGGAAAATTGGCATCCACCCGTTTTGTAGCACAAGGCTACAAGGAAATCCTTACGGATTGCTCAGAACTGAAAGCTTCGTAGTTGCCAAAAATTTCGTCCTGGTCTGGGGTTCGAACCTGGGACCAGAGCCTGTCCGGGAGGCGCCCGCTCTGCTAATTGAGCTAACTTGGAGGCCAGCGAGTGGCAGCGCAAGGGCGAATCCCTCGACAACTCGAAGCACAGGGACGTGAATGTATGGCAAATGGGTTCTGCGGAAACCCGCAAATTGGAGCGACGTTTTATGAAAGACAAAATTGGCATCCACATGTTTTGTAGCAGTTGGATGTCAATTTTTCCTTTCATAAAACGTTATTCCACCTTGCGGGTTTGCGCAAAACTCATTTGCCACTTATATGGCGCCTGTGACCGCAGTGCCTCTAGCGGTCTCTACTGAAAGCAGACGCTCGCATCTCTGCGCCGCAGTGCCCCTAGCGGACTCCATGCAAGCCATAACAGAGCGACGACGATGGGACGGCGGACAAGGCTCGGCCCTAATGTGCTTCGCCCTCAAAATTGCCGGTGTTGCAACATAGTTACCACCTGCGTTTATATACGTCCCACTTTGTATGCTATGACGAGCCGTTGAACCTGTTCTTAACACGGTATGGGTAGTGTGAGGAAAAAAACGAATGCGCACGGAGAAATGCGCCGTAAATCTAATGGCACACCGTAGTAACACAATCAATTGCAATAAAAATTTGCTTTCTCGATCATTCAATGCTCAAAATTACCACCTACTTTACAGCCACCCGCTATAGCCCAGTGATTACAATTTGTACGATATATTGGACATCAGATCATAACGTCCCACAGCTCTTGAACCAGTTTTCTCCCTCCCCAAAGGCTTTCGAAAATTAGGACCTCTGTGACTGTCTAACAGGCCCGGTCAATGCCGATGTTACTGATACTTTTCAAGAAGCCTTCTAAATGAAAGGACTCCTCCCGAATTCTGTTGAAGACTGATGCCTAGCTCGTACCTAGGAAGGGAAAGCATTTATTTTTATGCACATACGTGGATTTTCATTTCCCATCGTATAATTACATTGGTCTATGTTCGTTTGACTTGAAAGTACACAAAGAGGTAATTATGCTGGAGCAGTGTTTATTGACCTCACGAAAGCGTTCGATTCAATCCTTCATAAAATTTTAATTACTAAATTAAACGCGGTTGGTGTGGCAGGACCTGCGTTGAACTTCATTCACAGTTACTTAACTAACAGAGAACAGGCTGTTAGCATTTCTAATCATCTTTCTAATTTCAAATTAGTCAATAGGGGAGTACCTCAGGGATCTATACTAGGCCCATTACTCTTCACCATTTACATTAATGATCTCGCTTCTCACCTATCGCACTGTCTACCTTACCTATATGCCCTATATGCGGATGACACTACGATCTTAACTGCTTGCACCTCGATTGATAGTCTTACTTCTAAGCTGAATAGCGATCTTGAAAGTATAATTCGCTGGTGTCGTCAAAATTCATTGGAAATTAACCCCACTAAAACAGTTTTTATGCTATTTCACCCAACTCAGAAAAGGGTCATTGAATTTCCGTCTATAACGGTCAATAATTATTCCATCAAATATTCCAGTCATTGTCGTTTTCTGGGAGTGATTCTTGACTAAAACTTAAAGTACACTTCCCATGTCTCACACATAAAGCAAAAAGCTGCCTATGGCATCAGGGTTCTCATCAAGGCACGTCCATACTTCCGTCTAAATACCTTGCTTTCCCTTTACTATGCCTTCATTCACAGTCACCTCACTTACTGCATTGCGTCCTGGTGTAATACATATAGCACTCATCTGGCTCCTTTACAACATATTCAAAACCAGGCCATTCGCATTATCACATTTCAGTCACCACGATGTAGTGCATCTGCTCTCTTACAAGAGCATCGTATTCTAACCATTCAGAAACTTTTCCATTTTAACATGGCAATCCTTACATACACTTCTCTTCACTCAAACATACCATTCATAGTTTTTAACAAAGAACAACTCACTAATCAAAATATAACTCGATTTGCATCAAATAACTTTCTGTTACCGAAAGTTCGAACTAACTATGGCAGATTCACTTCTAACTTCACAGCGATTTCCGTCTGGAACGGTATTCCAAGAGAGGTGAAGATGTCTCCGAGCATAGGTAGTTTTAAAGAACATTTATCCTCGTATTTACTTAACGTTTCAATAATCTTCTAGTTTATGCTGTTCAATCGGAATTGTTTTGCCCATTATGTTTGTTCTATAATATACCAAATTCATTTATATTCATGTGTCTGAAATTGTTGCCGCTTTGTGGCACACCACTTTTGTCTTTTTTTTCTTTTTTTGCCCATTATAAATCATCACATGTGATATCTTGTATAGCAGTATTCTATTCATAACTATTTTATTGTTACCGCATGGTAGCATTTGGACTTGATTGTTGCATTGTAGTTTGTTTAACCTGATTTGTATCGTTCGCCTTTGATCTCACATGTATTTTAGTGTATTTGTATATCATGTTTTAGTTCATTTGCTGTCAAGTGTTATTCATTCTTTGAAACTTATTCTTTTTGCCAAGTTGCTCTGCTTGATTTATGTTCTTTTGTTTAACCAGCACAGGAGGTCCCCTTGCAGCCTAGAGCTTTGGGACCTCCTTCTGTATATTATTTCTGCTATGTATTATCTTTTTCGAATCAATAAAATCATTTCTTCTTCTTCTTCTATCTGGTGTTATGTGGGGTTTAACGTCCCAAAACCAGCTCTGATTATGAGAGACGCCGTAGATTATGGCTCCGGAAATTTTGACCACCTGGGGTTCTTTAACGTGCACTCACATCGTACGGCACACTAGCCCCAACATTTCGCCTCCATTGAAATGCAGCCGCCGCAGCCGGGATTCAATCCCGCGAGCCCTCGGATAAGAAGCCGAGTACCATAGCCACTAGACCACCTTGGCGGGGCAAAACAACTCTTATATGAGCGAAGTTGTCTGTGACAGCCACTGTATTAAATATTGCCTTTCGTCACATCCACGCAGGAAGGTGCAAGGTCACGATAGACTTCGCCTGTTCTCTAAGATTATCAAAATTTAACAAAAATTCACTACCATAGATTCACTTTGATCTCGGGGGTACATAAAGATTAAAGGAGCTGAAAAATCCCACATTGTAAATAGCACAAGAGCGTTAAGCTCGTCTACAACGCAGAGTTTAACATTTGTACACTTGCAATTCCGGTTCGCGTTGAATAGTGCAATTTACGTATGTACCACAGGACAGACTCGTATTTCACATGCTGGTGTAGCTGTTGTACTGGCCGCTTTTGCCTTATAGCTGGGCCTTCAGGGGCAATACTTTGTGTGCAAGTTGAGTAGCGTCACAAACTTACCCCTTGAATTTGCAGTAGCAAAAAACCTCAAGCATATGGAATTTCAGCGACTGCTCTGACTCTTGCCAGCCTGTAAATGCGAAATGCCAAAGGCCCTGGGACTCTGTATTTTCAGACAACGTTAAAGAGACGCCGTAGAGACATAATAAGTCGAAGAAGATCGAACTGTTAGGTTTGTGCAATACCCTATTCATAATTCCTGCCGATAACACACCACTTCTATGCTAGAAGAGGGCGAAATTGTGAAATTGCTGCGGCGCTCCCATCTCGTTTCGTTGTCACCCTTTCGAAATAAGGTCAGCTTATTTATTTTGGGTATTTCAGCTTACCTCCAGGCTATAAATGACAAATATTGGTTGATTTCTGCGGTTCTTATGTGATTTCTCATTTTCTGTGCTACCATGCGATTTCTGATACCATGTTTGTACCATGGGATTTCCAACAGGCGGTAGCAGACGGAAGCCTTTTAACAAAGGATAGCTTTTATAAACGGACACGCCTGGTAGCTGAAATATATTTAGAACCACAGAATCATGTGCTGACGCATGGCGCATGTAGGATATCAGTGTTCTTTGTTGAACATCTGAAGAGTTTGATATTACCACGAGTAGCTGATAACGAAGAACGACATCTGTTAGACGAGTATACGTAACTGTGTGTACAACATTTCGTGGAACTACGCATACAGGACCCTTCACACACAGTAATATTCTTAGGATCAATATACCGAACGCTACTGGCGTAAAAGCAAGTGTGGAAAGTAAATTACCTGTTCAGCTCATTAATCTCGCTAAGTCGCTGGCTGCCCATCGATTGCCGGAACATTTCTCGAAACGCTTCGGTACTGTCTTCAGGGCACGTACTTGAGACCAAGAGGTCAACTTGCTTAGAAATGGTTCCTTGAAGAATGTGCCGAGCGCACGGCAACACAAACTCTGGATACACATCGTCCAGTGCGGCGACCCCTGCATCAAGGTACGCGATGCCATCTCTCAAACGGAAAGCCCTGCAGAAGTGACGAGGCGGCGGGGATGTTGCCCGGACGTTCACGTGCTAGCTGGCGAACACAAGCATGGGCTTGCAGCAGCGCCCCAATAAAGGCGTCAGACTCAGCAACAAGTTCTGAGAAGAAAAACGTCGACATTCTGCTTAACACAATACCGACATGCTGACGTATTCTTGTGAAAAGAATTAGTCATCCAGCGCTCGCAGCCTTAAATAAAAATATACCACACTCTCCTCGAAGAGGCCCTGTAACACTTCTTTGAACATACTTCCTTCCCTCTTCCCAAAAAGAGAAGATGCACCACCCATCAATCGGGGAGGAGCCTGTGAAGATATCATCCAAATATGATTGCGCTACATGCGACAGAAAACTTAAAATTTGGTGTCAAAATACACCTGCAAAGAGCCCACTCTTCTTTCAAAAATACACATCATAATTTGCACGGACAACAAATAATTTAGAGAACTTCCATTGCCCGATCCTCGAGAGCAGTTGTCACGGTTGCCGAGGGGGGGGGGGGGGGGGGCGCCATCTCAGCAGTGATTCTAGCCCGAAATTTGTGGTCACTGCGAAAGTGTGACACAAAGAAAAAAAATTGCGAAGGAGTGAAGCTGATGGGCGCTTAGTCGGTCCGGGTTTGTCTCCTGCACACCCCCATTTCATCGTGGTCCAAGGCTACGGTAAAAGGCTCGCGAAGCACAACGACACTCAGCTTCTCAATGTTTCGCAGGGAGCTCAGCGTAACATTGTCCCCGTCGAAGCAGAGACGGTGGCAATGAGCTCTTGAACCACTGGAGAATTACATTTGAAAACGCTGCAGGTCCCTTTTGATATTAAACCTGAATCTTACCTGCTGGCTCCTGGTAACGCTGAGTACGCTACTATTTTGTGACATAGAGATTGCCTACTAGAAAGCACGGATTCACGTGATTACTTCTGCTGCCAGTGGATTTTCTCTTCAAGGAGTGTGAAGTGAAGCAGACCGTCTAGCGTTTTTAAGCGTAACGCGTGAACAACGTCTCGACGCATTATCATCATCATGATTAGCCGGTCTAATGAGCGCTGCAGAGCAAAAGCCTCTGCCATAGATACTCGTACTTCGTATTTTCAATTAAAGGCACAATATGTATCCAGTGTTATTTTCCCCGGCACGTGCCAGCAGTATTATGTGCTCACCACATAAAGATTCTGAAGAAACTAACAGAAAAGGCCAACCGGGCGATAAAACTACCCACTCTTGACTTCGATGCTATAGAATTTCAGCTCTGAACATGTTTGCTCTTCCTTCACTACCACCGAATTTTCACAAACGAACACGCTGGAGCGAAGGTACCGCGAAGAGCTACATACTTAGGAGCTGAGGACACCATACCGCGACATTGTTAGTGGAGTAAGAAATTTTCATATGCAGCAGAGCTTGAACAAAAAGTGTCATTCATGCCACATTTCAGCGTTATGCAATAAATCAAGTTATTGTGATAACGTAGTAGATACGCCTTCCCACAGGCTTTACATGAAAATCATTATGATGACGCACCCACCAGAACCTCCAAACAATCGAAAGCCCAGGTGAGTTATAATTTGAAATAGAGCACTCCCTAATGTTTTCGTATTGCTCAAAGCTGTAATCCATTGTCGTCTATTGCTAAACTTCAATTAAAATCCGCAGTAACTGTCCCACAAGCAAAGCGTGTGAGCACACGAAATGAATACGTGCCCTATCATCTCTGGATTTCGCCATCGTGACAGGCTCGTACTTGAACGAAACCAGACATTTTTGTTGCATCTAAGTTTAACAATTCGTCCGCCAGTGCATTATTAAAGAAAATAAGCGTATGTATGGATAAGCACACCACAATTCCAAGAACATGTTCTTGGACATCCTGACCAGAGTCAAAAATTTAGGAGCTCAGAATGCGATACGTCATAACAAAAATGCCCCTCTGACGTTGTTTTCATGAAATGTTACGCAGCAAGCAATTTATGTCAACCTAAAAAGTGACCCTACACAGCATGTGGGAAGACTAAGTGGTAATAATGAGTGGAAATGTGAGAATGCTTTCGATATTTGCCCGTAGGCAGCGTAGAAAGACGGCCGACATTCTACTCTGCCAAGGGAGGAAAACTGGGGAGAGAAACACAAAAAGAGACACGAAAATTATAAAACAGCGAATAAAAAAGAAAACAACCACCCAGTTTTCCGACTGAATTGACGAACAATAGCTTGTAATGATTGTCTGCGTAGACACATTGTCCTATGTTGAGGTTGTAGAATTCGCTACATGAAAGGTGAGTGAATGACAAAGAAGCCAGAATTAGGGCTCATGTGTCTCATCATTGCTAGTTAACAGCACGCCTTTGTTGCTTGAAGCAAACTGAGGATAGAACACAGGGAACTGATGGAGGCTTCTCTGTGAGGGATTGCATCAACATTAGCTGCGCGCTGAACCGTCAGTAGACGCTCAATGTTGAAATATAATGTGCTCCAATATGTCAATTGAACCACTGTTTTTGCAGCGTGTACTTGCTTCTTGTCCTAAAGGATACCGCAGAAGGGTCTTATAAGCAATGATGAGCTGAAGCCGAAGAGTTTTTCCAGATATCAAGGTGGTTAGATAGATGTAGTAAGAGACTATGTGGGTAGATTGAGTGAAGTAAGCAATGCTGATGCGTCGGGTATCTCTACAGCCCGCTCTTCACTTCAGAAGCTAATCTCAGCCTTTTAGGAAGAAACAGATTTGCTACAACAGATTAGCTTATTTTTTGCTATTGAAGACCTTCGTGTGCCGCTTCCTCTGCCATTTATTTTTCGATAATACAACAAAAGCCGTTAGACACTGGAACGTAATGCTGTGCCCTGTAGCAATGGCACTAGTTGGCGATGTCGACTGAAGCGGATTTGTGTGTTGAGCTACGTGATTACACAATGTTGGCACTCTCTCAAGATTCGGTAAAGGTCACCCGTTGTTCACGATTTCAGCGCAGTAGGCACATGACAGCTTCTTTGTGCCGTGAAGACCTGCTGTCATATACGATGTCGTTTGTTGCCATGGATAAGAAAGTATTTCCACTGTTGAAGGCAGCATATAGTTTACACAGGAAATCCTCCAGTCTGGTGCAAATACAGCTGTACTAAACATATTCTGAGGCGAAGTAGACGATAGCTGCTTGCAGCAACGCGGTCTGTGTCATGCGCCTGTTTCATTCATCTATTCGGGGTACAGACTTCTGAATATTTATAGGGACAAATGTCCGTGGAGGAAAGATGGAAGGCAGCGACTTCTGCGGCTAATTATCAAAAGGAAAGCGCAGTGTTTCTGCAGCTTCGCCAAAACCAGAGTTACTGCGAGTTTGTTTGACACAGTACAGGTAATACTCGTCCCTTTAGAGGGCCATGTCGAATGTAAGTGCACATAGTTTATTAACCAGCTAGGCAGCCTAACGGGAGTCATCTTCCTTCTTATCCTGCTTTCGAGGCTACTCAGGTGTTTAGTAGGCCCAGATAGATCCCCACGCAGCCGTTCCACTTGGTTTCCAGGGACTTTAGGGCTGCTGGTGCAAGAGGTATTCATCATGGCATGTCCGATGCTTCTCCGATAGCGGAGGGCTTCATAATT
>CM023488.1:94507781-94579109 GCA_013339685.2 Hyalomma asiaticum
TGCTTTCGAGGCTACTCAGGTGTTTAGTAGGCCCAGATAGATCCCCACGCAGCCGTTCCACTTGGTTTCCAGGGACTTTAGGGCTGCTGGTGCAAGACGTATTCATCATGGCATGTCCGATGCTTGTCCGATAGCGGAGAGCTTCATAATTTTTTTTATGATAGGAGTAGCCGTGATCTTTTCCGGTGAAAGTTAAAATCCTCGGGAGCTAAATTCCTTGAAAGGTTAAGTAACGAATTTTGAAGTCGTTATTCGATCATACCACGTGATTTCGATGCGTTCCAAACGGCGAGTCATCGGCGTAGAAGGTAGCGTCTGCTCCTCCAGGTAAGTTCTCCATTACACGAGTCAGGGTGCGTTTGAAGAAAAGTGGGCCAAAGACAACACCTTAAGGTAAGCCCTTATACGCTGCGTCAATGTAGGACCGTTTGGAGCAGCCATAAATACTTTTCACTCTCTCAGAGAGCTAACGATCAACTTGTATAACTCCCATCCGACGTGAAGAGTCGTAATGGCTGTGCGGCAATAGAAACTAGAAAACTGCTTTGATATAAATAGAGACATCTACCTGGACGCACCCAGCGTGAAGATCATCACCTGATAAAATGATAGTTAAGCCACTTTTCACGGTTCGCGTGTTTGCGCAAAACCCGTTCAATTCTTATGATGCGCTTCACGGCTTTCAAGAAGCCACGTGATACGATTACAGAGCATCCGCTCCATGGCTATGAAGCTGAACAGGGCAGTGGGCAGGAAAAAAATTCCATGTTTATTTTATAGTTATCAGATTGAAAAAGTGCCACTAGTATTGCAACTTTTATGCTTTTGAAAGCATAGCCGATATGAAGAGAAACTGTATTATTCTAGAAGTCCTAGGCAGGAATTGTGGGAGAGTTTTGCGATGACTCCTTGCGTTATTGCGTCATGTCTCAGATGTATCATTGTTTTGTCCAGAGCTGTTGTCTTCAAGTCAACTGTGAATGCTAGGTTGAGCCCCGGCACTTCGCCTGTCGTTAGGGATGGGCTTTTGTGGGGGAAGTGTAAGGCTCTTGCTCTTCCTTGATTTACTTTGGCTTCAAGCACGGAAAGTGCGGCGAAGGGCCGAAGCGGTTTCAGTAGCACGCACATGCCTAGTGCAAGCTGAATAACACCAAATGTGGAAGAGCAGTCACGTCACGTTCATCGACTAAAGTTATCCAGGTATTTTCATACATGAGATTGTGCACAAAAGTCTTCAAGGATTTTTGTGCTCACAACTGCCCTTGAGCTTGCTTATTTTGACCCGAAACTCGTGTACTCGACTACAACTTTACACTACACGGAAGCCGACGAAAAGGGCCTTGAATGTTCCTTAACTGGAAAGACAGGCAAGTTAACGTTTTTGCAAACTGTTAAAGGGCAACTCCGGCGGTTTTTTCACCGTGCTCTGATATCAATGTTTTCGAATAGTAATGATAGTCCTGTAGAACCTAGGGTGGTTCACTTTGCTCAGAAACGCACCGACAATTTTAAATAACCGACGGAAAGGCGTGTTCAAACCGAAACAGAAACGGTAGACGCTTCTTGCAGCGTATGCGATGACGTCACAGCCTTCCCGCCGTCAGAAATATGCAGACAAATAAGAGTGATGAGGTCATCCGACGATGTATTGAGCTATGCCAGCTTTTCTGAACACGACAGCGACGATTTGAGCGCCGAAGTACCGCCGTTTTGCTTTTGATGTCCCGCAGGCTCGGATAGGCAGCGTTGAAGGTGATGACGTCAAAAAAAAACACAGGGCGGCCCTCGGGGGAATCCGCTAAAATAAGTTAAAATTCGTTTCCAGGAAAAGTAAATAACTCTCAACCGCCTGGCTTGGCATATATTACTACGGTACAGAGGAGAACACATATTGAAAATTTTATTGAGATCAGCGGACACTGAAAAATCGCCGGAGTTGCCCTTTAACGCCATAAGCCACGGCCGTTGTTGCTAGAGCTCCGGAAGACGTTCTGTCCGCTTGTGCACTCTAGTCGTTACCGACAAATGCACACATTTAACACAAAATGCAGCTCTTGAATATCAAAACAGGACCAGTGCAAAACATCAAAACAGATAAGAAACTACTTACGACAAATAGATGGAAACACGCCGTGCCATATGAAAAGATATACAGAGACCGGGTGTTTGAATTTGCCAGTTATAATTGTAATGCTGTACCTAAGGTCAGTAAGAAGGAGTTAGCGTCGCTACAGTCCTGCAAGGCTACAATCAAGCTCTTAAGTATAGCTTTTTCTTGGGTATCCGAAAATGTAGATGCATTTCAAAACCCCTGCCCATGGAGTATATATTTATCGCATTTGTTATTACAAATCATTAATTAACATAGACGTTCTACTGTTTCAGTAGTTCGAAGTATACTGCCATGATTTCCGAAAATAGTTACATCTTCTGCATGAATTAACAATCGCATATCACATATTTCCCTTTGAGCGCACTTTTGTTCTAAGGGTTCAACATACCCAGGCGGACATATTCAATATATGGAGCAGCCAAGGACATTATAGCAGGATCTTTTGAGAAGCGGCTGCCTTTTTGCATTTTATGATTGCTACAACATCGAAAACTGTGAAATGAATTCGTGAGTACTGTTTTTTGGAGTTAATATTCATGAATACACCAGTACTACAACTCTGGCCTATATTTTTCATGCCAATATTAGGTGCTGTTGCGATCAACGCCTGCATAAAGCCCTGTTTTGTTACTGTGTAGAGCTTTCGAATTCACTCACCCTCGTCCGCTGCCTTCTTTGGCAAACTCTAGATGGAAGAAGCAGAAGCCTATCTTGACAACTTGAATGCCAGGATTTAGGCGGAAAAAGGTTTCGTTACAGTTGACGAATCTTTTCTTTCGTCCATACAACGCGACCATTCGTTGCAACGAGTGCTTTCCTCTGAGCTTGCGCGCGTTCCCAGCGTTCATTTGAGTGCTTTCTTGTGCCGCCTCTTGGCCTGGAAACGCATGCTCGAAGGTTCGTGGAGGGTTGCTGAGGTATCCTATTGGTACATTTTCATCATTCTGAAAACAGGCGAAAGAGAAAAATGTAGCACAAGAGCGCGGCACTCTATGGATAAAAAAGTCTTTTGTAGCTGCATATACTGAATATAAACAGAGCTGCCGTGTCCAACGAAATATGAACTGACAACTGGCTTGAACAAAAAGTCAGAGACTACAAAGATAATTGAGCATATCGTTTAGTTTTTCATGTATTCCAGTTTCAGTGAGCAAGTCGTCAGTTATGCGTGACGTTTCACAGTAGCGCAATTCTTGCCTACGCTCCTAATACTGGAATCCATGTACACGCACAGGTCCTACGGTATATTAGGGCTTTTTTATTCATGTAACCTGTTTTTAGTGTTAGGGCCTGCTTTGTCCACCATGGGCACTCACCGCAACAATGTGTCCAACTTTGCAAGCCCACACGTGGGACCCGATGAGCCAACATGAGGAACAACATGACCCAACATCAACATTAGGGAGCTACCGTCCATGTCCTATCAGCGTCGCTGAGACTGGACGGCATAGTAATCGACTTCCCGCCTGTCTATCTTCATGTTCACTGCTGTCGTGGGCTGCTTCACTGAAACCACGCCATTACGGCGCCCGACATCGACAGCGCCACTGATGGAAGGGCCACCTCTTCATTAGACAGGTGCAGGTCCGAGTGGCCCTCTCTAGTGTGTTGCACACTAGGGAAGGCCACTCGGACCTGCTTCTGTCTAGTGAAGAGGTCGAGGGAGTGGTCAAACTTCTCTACTTGACGCCAGGGCAACTATTCCACACGCATAAGCTGCTCATCCTAGGATACTTGGTCGCCAGGGAGAGTGGGATACGGTGAAATGGCGGTGTGCCATGTTTCCATCCACAATTATCAGCACCGACTGTCCTAATGCGCCTGTGTCTGTGCTCTGTGAGCCTGGAGCACAGGAAACGGATCAAGCAAGCGCTGGGTTAAGGTTGGGCTTTGTACCAGCAAAGGTCGTTCGTCTGATCGCTCTGTGTTCGGTTCCTACTCTGGGAACCTCGGTGGGTGAGAGGCTGAAAAGCCACGGCCCTGAGCTCGAAACGTATTTTGTGGGCCCGTGTCACTGTGGCGAAGGTTCGCTGATCGTTATCATAGATGAGTGCTCGCACATTTGGGAGGAAGAATGGGTCTCGATTTGGAGAAGACCCCTCCCCACACTCCTAGCATCAAATAAATGGGTTGAAAATTACTGGCATTTGACAATCTGGTCCACATGGTTTGCACCCCACAAAGGAGGGCAGGCAGCGCAACATTGTAAGGAGGCATTCTACTTGAAAAAGAGGGAGCGGGAGAACGGGATGTATTTAATATGCATATCGCTTTGCTATAACGTTTGTGTATTAGCAACGCAGCAGTCATGCCAAGTTTACCACTCCCTCCATGATATAGACTGCTATTCTATCGGCTGTTCAAAGTGTGCGTTCTATTTTGCGACAGCACTACCGATGCTGACAGGGCGTACCTGTGAGGCATATTGACAGCACTACCGATGGTGACAGGGCGTACCTGTGAGGCATATTTTTAGGCGCACCATTGCATAATTCTAAATAACGGACGACATCAGAAGGGAGTGCATCATAATATTTATGCAGTTGCAAACGGCGCATAAGGAACACCCCCACAGATGTTTCATTCGCTTTTTCTTGTATTAATGTATTTTCGGAATTCTCTTATTGCAGCCTGTAAGTGGGAACGTTGCTTCGAGTGACTTTGGACTCCATTCGGAGTAGTCTAGGGCACACAACTGCCAATTAGACACATGTTACGATGGTGAAAAAAGATTCAATAATTATGAAGCGGACGATAAAGAGCGACGGAATGGATACCAAGAGAGGGAAAACGCAACAGAGGCAGGCAAAAGGTTAGATGGAGCGATGAAATTAAAAAGTTTGCGGGCATAAAGTGGAACCAACTCGCTCAGGATAGGGTAGAGTGGAAATCGTTGGCAGAGGCCTTCGTCCTGCAGTGGACCTAAACAGGCTGATGATGATAAAGAGGAACAGCCACAGGCGTACCACGAAGTCGAGAACCCCATACTGTAAGCGCCATACCGATAGTCCTTTCAGCGAGCACGGTAGAAACTACTTATTATGCTCCTCATAAAAGAGAGGAAGACATCCTTACAGACGGAAAGGAGAGATCTGGTTTGTATTCCTGTGAAGACGCCTCAATAGCGCGATACCCAAAAGTGCTCCTATCCAGCAGCTTTCTCCGGTGAGGACAGCGCTGTGGAAACAAAAATCGAAAGGCGGCGTCTCCTTCACGTGGCATATACCGAAATTGGCAGGGAGTGTCAATGCATGCATAGGGCTGGCTCCAGAAAGGTCCGGACATTAACAGCATGGCGTGCTGTGCTCTTCTAGTACCTCAATAATAATGATAAGAACGTTTTCTTTGACTCAAACCGCATTCCCAGTCCCGCAATATGCAGCCACAAGCCACCTGCGATTGAATTTTAACTTTTGCAGCCTATGTTAACAAACGAACACGCAGAATAGATGTGACAAGCAGGGCGTCACAGCGCATGGCTAAGAACAGTCGTGAAAGAGTAATAGCGCAAAAATGCAAAGAGTATTCATGAAACTGAGATAGGTCTTTCGCCGCCATCTTCGTATGTGATAAGGGATCAACATTGGTCGCTCCGTCCTGACAGCACGGTCAGCTTTTGCGCTGTTATTTGACACACAGCCTTTTTTGCGAAGGCACAAATTTCAATATTGTCACGGGGAATCACAGGGATGTGGTAGAGCCAGAAGGGTGCATTCACAAATACACAGGCTCCAGCAGTATGGCGGCCAGAATCTCTCGCGAGTAGTCTCTTCTTCTTCCTCTTCGCCTAGCCGATCGTTCGTTTGACAGCCTCGGTTTGGTGCGCCTCGTAACATCACTCCCGCCGGACGGAGCGTCGTCCCGGCGCCTGCTAAAATTATTCAGCGCTGGTGGTGCAGTAGGGTTTGAGCCGCGACACGTGGACAACGTCAGTAGCGGATGTAAAGGGAGAAGACGGGTGACTTCGTAGCGTAGCGAGGAGGTAGTCAACATCGTTGAGCTTCCGGATAACTTTGTAGGGTCCTGTGTAGCGAGGGAGGAGCTTCTCGCAAAGGCCTCGTTGTCGGGACGGGGTCCAGAGTAAAACCAGAGATTCAGGAGGGTAATCGATTTCGCGGTGCCGATTATCATACCGCTCTTTTTGAAGGTCCTGCGAAGCACGTAGCCGAGTATGAGCGACCTGGCGAGCCATTTGGGCACGGGAGACGACGTCCTGAGCATAGGCGGTTGGTAGGGAAGGATCGGAAGGAAGAAGCGTCTCGAATGGTAACGTAGGGTGACGACCGTACAGAAGGAAGAACGGCGAATAGCCGGCGGTGTCATGCCTGAACGTGTTGTAGGCAAAAGTAACGTAAGGTAGGGTGGTGTCCCAACTTCCAATTTCTTCTTCATGGTTCTCGAACCATACTTTTGCTGTTCCTTTGAGGTAAAAGAGCACGTTCGCCAGCATGAGCGTCGGATCCCAGCGATTGATCTCACTGATGCTTCCTCTTCGCCTAGCCTATCGTTCGTTTGACAGCCTCGGTTTGGTGGGCCTCGTAACAATATACACACACTCTCATTCAGCCAGCATCCTGGTGACATGCCTTACACAGCATATGATTACAGGGGCATGTAATTCAGAGATCACGACTGTATAATCAATGAGCAGCTCTAGACAAATTCAAAGGACGTGGAGTTCTTGAACGTACACGAGGGACCCGTCCCACCATGCACCCATCTGAACGAAGCCACCGTCACAAGCGTTATAACCTGCGCCCTTTCGTTTAGCCTTGTAACGCCTGAGTCCCGAAGCTAACAAGGCTTGCAGTGCATACTTTATCTGGCGTGATAAGAACATCTTATTTAGCATGTCTTCTTTATGCTTTATCACAACAGTGTACATTTTTTCGTCGCTTTACCATGTGCGTAATCCTTTTACTGTTTACTTCCCCGTTATTCTGGTTTCTAATAGAATATTTGCTTTCTCTCCACGTATACCTGCTTTCAGAATTTCGAACCTTAGCAAACCTAAATGTGAAATGAATGAATGTGTATTGCATTACTTCCGCCAAGGCATCCGTAGTGCCGTAGGCATCCGTAGCGTAGTGTTTTCAGCTGCGCACTTGTACCCTCAAAATTTCGCTAAGTCAGATTAAGCAAAAAAACAACGACGCTTCAGTGGAGAGTACGCGACCACAGTGCCGTAATGTTTATATCCGGGATAGTATTTAAGCATTTTTCTTTCCTGAACGGTTTTCATTGGGTGTCGAAATTTGAGTCCTCTTGTGACATTTTCAGCTCGCTGAGATGCGATGATTTTCGCGACATTATGTTCGTTACTGCAAGAAACATCTGTATATGAAATGAATCATAAGACATAATGGTCGGTGTGCCCTGCTTTCCTGCCATACTTTTTATAAGGGTAGATCATAAGGTCTTGCTGGTGGAAATTTTTTTAAAATCGAAGACTTTACCTAGGATTATTCAGTGCCTAACAGCCTCTTTTGACCTCACTGGCCTGCCTGCTTGCACGTGGTGTGACGTCACTCGTTATTGTGTACCCAAGCTGATGAGAAGACCAGTTGGCTGAGGAGTCTATTTAAACATCTGCACCACAGATCGTGCCATACAAAGCAATTGATACCTACATCTCAATTATCGATGCTCAAGTCATCCGACAAATTGTGAAGAATATGGTGTCTCTGGACCGCCGTGTCCCAGGTCCAGCGCTGGCCCATGTAACAGAAATGTACTGCTACAGTGCACATTAAACTAGCCAGCGTCCTTTCTTTCTGCATTACTACAAACATTATCGCGTTGTTCCGGCATTGTGAACGTTCGCTACCAGTCTACTTCGATTTATTTTTCTGCTGAGCAGCGTGTCCGAGCATATTGCTTTTTTGTTGTTGTTGAGTGGAATGAGTCCCTAGGAATACTAACCTGAGCGGACATTTTTTCCGCGCCACACCTTCTTCAGTTAAATATTAAACGCGAAGCATTGCGAACTTGTTAGTTTGACCACATCTCTATATCTAGCTTCCTAAGTTACGCTACATTCCTGGTCGTCTCGTTCGCTTGGTTTTCATCAAACTTGGCATGATAGCGCATGAATGTACGGCAAACACGACTGCTTGATTCTGATGAAGCTTGCCTCTTATATCTGGCACCTACGTCACGATTAACGATGACGATCACGTGCGGCCCCTACCCAAGTGATCGGCCTGGGCAAGGCGGGCTTGCGCTTCACCTGTTTGAGTTTGAGCATCGTAACCTATGGTAATCATAGGCTAATCGAAATGGCCAATGTAATGAGAGAACGGTTTGCGTGAGGTAATCAAGAGAAATGGACACCATTTATGAAGATTGCCTTCACAGCGTAGCCATAAGCAGACGCAAGCAGACAAGCATCTAAAGCTATCTACAACGTGATTGGAATCGAACACGGGCCGTCGAAGTTTAACGCAAGCAGGCCACCTGACCACCAAGGTGCTCTAGTGGCCATGGCACTCGGCTACTCATGCGAAGTTCGCGTGGCGGCTGTGTTCCCATGGAGGAGAAATGTTGAATCCCGAGTACTGTGCGATGTCAGCGCACATTAAGAAAGCTCAGGCCATCGAGATGTGTCCAACCTTCACTTAAAGTGTATATCATAGTAATACCGCGATTTGGGATGTTAAACCCCATCAATCGAATGAGACATGCAGCCAGCAGCCACTCCCCCGCAGTCGCTTTTGTCACACACCACGTACCATATGCACGGAGAGTTCGGTTCATAATCCTTGTATAGCCAGCAGTTTTCGTTATATTGCTTTCCCAATCGCTCTTCTGGCAATCTAAGAAAAAATACATATGTATTAGCACCACTGAGCGTGCCTTCTTCCATCTTCGCCCTATGTAGTAAAATGGCCTCACAAACAGTTTACAATAACAAATTCGGCGCACCGTAACACGTGCTTTTTTGCGACAGAATAGACGCCTCGGCAAATGCTTAACTGCTCAACTTCAGCCGTGTCGTGACCTAGCCATCAGTTACCTTAGCGTACCGCTTACAGCTGTCGGACATTCGACTGAAGCGAAAATGCTATAGTACGGCATACTGGGTGCTTTCGCGGTAATTTAAAAATGTCACAGAGGGCAGCATGTCTTTGGTGCCGTACACTCCAACGTGCCTCATCACAATATCTCAGCATTCGAGCGTCAGACCCTAAGGTTTCTCTTTAGAGGGCACTATTCGTGCTGTCCATAACACCTAAGGCATCGTTCCAATTTAACTTGTAGAACGCCCATAGCATATAGGTTTTTTTCTTATCCATTTTGATATAAAAGAAGGATCACACGAAGGACAGAAATTCCGTGGTGCTTGACACGTAAAAATGTGTGTGTGACGTTTAAGGTGATCAGGTACAGGTCTCACAGGAACAAGCATTTCTGGGGTTTCGGTCCGTACAATTAGGATATGATTATGAGAGATACCTTAGTGGAGTGCTCCGGAAATTTGGACCAACCCGGTTTCCTTAGGTACCCGAGTTCCCTATGATGTCTAGGAGGTTCATATATAGCGCAGATGATAAACGACCTATGACAGGAATGTGGAGGGCAAAAGCAGAGGGATCGCCATGCGGTACTCGTCTCTCTCTTATTGCCGCTGTACGTCTTAGCTGCAGTGACAATGCACAGTAGATGGGGCTCTGGCGTTGTGCTTACATGAAATCTGGCCGGCATTCGATCCTGTGGCCTTGGAGTCAGCGCTCAAGTGTCGTAGCAACTACACCAGGAAAAGGGTTCACTCTTAACGGCAAGTGAGAAATGTACATGTCTACGTCGTTCTAGAATCTCCTGCTACAGTGCTCGTCACGCACACCCAGTAGCTTTGCCTGTAAACTGAAAACATACAGTCTAACATTTGAGCGCTTCTTAAGCAAGACACTTAGAAAAGCATTCGAACGATATATAAGGTAATGAAGGTGTCGAAACAAAAAAAATGCAGGAGCACTTGCCTCTATCTCTTCTTGCTCTGCAGATTGAATGGCATCATCAATTTCAGCTAGAAGAGCATCTTCGAGCTCACTTTCATCCACATTCATGTCTCTCGTGCAATGCGGCCAGCTGTGCCTGTAAAGCGGGGTAGGCTATCGGCGTTTTCGCCACCACCCTTTCGTTACCGCCCGATCAAGTGCACTTCATGTGACTTGTCTCTAGGCGGCTCATTTTAGCTTTCGTATCAACGATCAAACACGAATGCTCGTGGTGCGTATGTCATCGATTAAGAACCCAGGTATCTAAGATACAAAGATGGTAGAATTTCACATGCACGCATTGCCAGAGCGCGTGGCGATAAAAGGTAGCGATTCCGTGTACCTTTGTGATACAGACAGTGTTATTTTGCACATGCTCTGCAAACGACGTAACCTGCGTTTCCTTAACATCCTCTCAGCATGACAATTGCTGGGTTTCATTGATGCGCGCTGATTACCGCCAAAAACTAAATGGAAGCATAGATAACTTTCGGCGAGACGTCATCGTGTTCGTTTCGCGCGACTCCTATACGCATGCTCAGGAAAGGTAGCGCCACCTGTCAAACGGTTACACGTGCCGGTCTACGAGATAGAGAACTGTTAAGGCATTCTATCTCTTCTCTGTTTGAGCTAATCGACGGCTGACTCACGCACCCGCTTCCACTAATACTGATATGCCAGGCCTCGGCAATTAAACGCGTTTCTTCATTATTATGTCTGCACAGAATTTGGCATTTGCCTAACGTGGGCGTGCAATAACAGTCCTGCCAGTGCAAATATAGATTATATGGGTTCTACCTGATAGCGACCTTCTACGTTCATTTAATATTTCATTAATAACACGCGCTATTTGTCTTACATCGAAACGCCCGCAGCTAAAAGGAATATCATAAACCACACACGTGCAACAGTCGGTAAAATTATTTTTCGCTTTTTGCACACTTGGCTTTCGAAAGGCGCATCATTTGCTTGTCGGCGGCCGTCTTCGCGTTTCTGGAGTAGAGCGCATCGCAACGCAGCGAGCTATCATAGGCCTTCACACAAGGCAAATTATATAGCGCCCGTGGGTGAAGCAACGCGCCGGCAGGACGCCAAAGCCTATGCGGCGATAGAGGCATCGACAGTCTAGACCACTGATGCGCTGTCTTGAAATTGAAACAATAGATCATTATTTTTTAACATGCAGCCAGTATACATCAGTAACAAAAAAGAGCCAGGCCTGCGCGGAATCGCAGGACAGTGACAGCGTAAGCTGCACGAGCTACTTTCTTAGAGGCCACTTTAAACGCTTGAGGAAACTAGTGCAAGTAGAAGTGGTAGATACCTCCCGCGCCATAACTTATCGTTTTGCCAAGTGGGGAAGTACCCACTACCAGTGCCTCCGTAATGGGTTCAGAGCTACAAAGCATGGAGCCCTGTGTTCTTTCAAATGATTCCTCGACCTCGTTATACAATCCATTTTCGCGTCGTGTAGCGGCGTATTACTATTTTCAACGTAACATTACGTTTGTTAATGCGATTCCGCGGCAGACGTTAGACCTGTTTAGGTCTTTTAGCGATGATTTTTCAACCACAGGCGTAGCTCAGTGTACATCCCCACGTACTTTATTAACTGCAAGGACGCTATTCTGTTCTGGGATATCCTTCAGCGAACCCTAAAGAAAGATTTTACCTTTAATCCGCATACTATACGTTACCTTCTGCCAACATCCCTGGATGAAGTGCCATTTGATATGTTCTTTCTTATGGGAATGCATAGATTGTGGAAGACGCGCATGCGAGACCGCAACGCAGAACCAGTCACAGCATCGACAACTCATTTTGTTCAAATGATCATGCATGTAAAGGACATCTACGACGAGCTTGACGTCAGGCCTGAATGGTACCCCATCTTGGTGAAGTGCTCATCCCTACCAGCCATGCTGTGCAACACATCTTGTACTCTCCCTGAAACAGTGATGTGCATCCCGTCAGTGAATGTGTATTTTAGGCTGACAATGTCATTTGGATTGCTTGTGCGATTATTGTCGCTGGGTCACTGCAACAGCGCCTTATGCAATTTGCGAATTTCTTAGCGCACTGTAATAAATACCATGTATGAAAGAAAAAAAAAAACAGGCGTAGCTCAGTGGTAGAACGCTCGACTGCCACGCAGAGAGCCTGGGTTCGAATCCAGGCAGAGGACAAGTTGGAATACTCGTCGGTCCTGGTTATTTTTTCTAAAATTTGCAGCGATAGTGGTTACGGACACCGGCGGCGGCGGACAACTACGGCGCAAAAACGAACGTTGTCGTGGTCTCATAACAGCTTACGCTGTAAAAGACACCTGGAAAGTGCACTTTCTAAATTTGGGCTAACTTTGTCATTGGAATCCCAACTAGAAGAGAAGCTCAGGGGAAGATGGATGCTTGAATCGATGAAGAAATCGCAAAATACGATTTAGAAGAGGGAATGTCGCAGGAGCCAACGTTTCGACAAGCAGACTTGTCTTCGTCAGGGCGGCAACTGCCTTGCCCAGGGTTCGTTTATGTACGCCTTTGCACACTCTCCCCCGTCCTCAGAAAGAGAGGAGAAGAGCAGCACGTGCGAACAATAACAAAAAAAAAAGGGGGAGGGTGGGGTTGGGTGCAGGGTGACAGGTGTTAGCGTGACTAATATGAGGGGCAAGAGCGAAAGCTTCCAAAGAATCTGCTCCTTGTACATATCTTGCGAAGGCATTGTGTGCCCAGCGCTAGAAAGCGGGATGAAAAAAAGGAACACACGCTCGGAACAGAAGTTGCTCGTAGGACATGTGTCCCCTCCTCCACCCCACACCACCTGCGCCGCTCCCACAATGCATTTCACCGAAAGCTTGTGCCTAAATATGTAACTACACTGTTTAACCCTGTTGTTCTGGTGCGGATGGGGGCTCGGCACCTGAAAGTAGACTTTCTGGCAGAAACATTGTTAGCTTGTGCATACCTCAACCTTTTGTCGTCTTTGTTAACCCCCCACCGTATCTAATGGACTCAAGGGTTCCCTTTGAAAGGTTTATGCCTGTACGCTGGACAGTACTGTACCTTTATATGATATAGGATTCCCTGTATTTTCTGTCCCTCATCGAGCGGAAGTTTCCCTCAAGGATGTAGAGTTTCATTTCGTCGGAATTATGACCTGTCATATTAAAATGCTGCGCCACTGCCTTCGGCAGCTTGTTCGCGGTGTCCGCGCGGTGCCCGTTTAACCTAACTTTAATTGGTTGACCAGTTTCGCCGATGTATTGCTTGTGACAGAGTGAACATTCCAACATGTAAACAACGTTTGAACTAGTGCAAGTGAAACTTGATTTTACATGATGGACATGGTCACTTCCCGTGCTTTTAACTTTAAGATCATTTTGAATATGCTTGCTAGTCTTACGTGTGTTCCTTTTTTCATCCTGCTTTCAGCGCTGGGCACACAGTGAATTTGCAAGATATTTACAAGGAGCGGATTCTTTGGAAGCTTTCGCTCTTGCCATTTACATTAGTCACGCCAACACCTGTCACCCAACCCCCCCCCCCCCCCCCCGCTTTGCTTTTTTTTATTGTTCACATGTGCTGCTCTTCTCCTCTCTTTCTGAGGACGGGGGAGAGTGTGCAAAGGCGTACATAAACGAACGCTGGGGAAGGCAGTTGCCGCCCTCAACGTTGGCTCCTGCGACATTCCGTGTTCTAAATCGTATTTTGCGATTTGTTCATCGATTTTTTCATTGCAAGTTGTTCTTACTTTTGGTGGCTCGGTACGGGGCTTAAGTCGCAGGGACGTATTCGATGCAGTGTGCGGTTTTTTAAAGGCATCAAAACGGATACGCTTGTGATTATTCACATGCCAAATTCTTAAGGCTGTAATAAAGCTCGTGCATTATCAAAAAGGACACTTTATACCTGTTTTGATAGTACAAGTGCGCAAACAGACTATATAGCTTTTTTTTCTCCGTTTTTTTGGCTGATTTATTCTTAATTTATTATTCTTCCTTATTCATAGTATTGCGGTATTCGCACAACACGAACTTAAGCTTAACCATATCAGGTATTGGCCTATCCCCCGAAATAGGCATGCTCCTTATTTGAAGGATCATCATCATCATCAGTCATCATCATCAAATTTGCAATGGGGATCCCGATGTTTTACCTGTAGAAAAGCAGCGACAATACGTCCTGTTTTTTTGCACTGTCGTTTTGCACTAAGTGGTTTACGTCTGGGATGTGTTCCAAAGGGCGCTGAAGAAAGATCTGCCTATACATCCAATTGGAATCCGGGTTTTAACAGATGAAAGCGATTAGGGTTTGCCTTTCTATCTGATAATGCTGCTTGGCCTCCATTATTTTTGGAGAGCTCGAATGGCAGGGTTTCGCTGCGACTCGGACAGGCGACCAGCGCATGTGGTCTTTCGAGAATGCATTGGCCAGTACATTGCTGCATTAAAAGGTCAAGAGTTTGCTCCCGATTGGGTAACCAGGGTACAGCCCCTGGTTTACCTAAAAGAATTTTAAGAAATACCGGCCTCGAGATTACCTCAGTAGTCTGCATTGCTGTAAAAAAGTGTCTATTACTTGCTGTTTATATCCGTGCTGTGTTAATAAGCTGGTCCAATAAAGAAGAAATGGAATAATAAGAAAGCGGTAACAACGAGGAAGAAGAGGAGGCGGATGGCAATGATAAAGATGAAGGAAAAGAACGGAGCTAATGGAAGAGGGGGGACAGGTGAAGGAGCCTATTAAGGAAAAAAGAAGATATTATAAAAGCATGCCGTGAGATCCTGCTTACGCTGCTACGGCTGCCCGTTGTCGGTGCAAGCATTGGAGTACTCGAAATGAAGACTTGAATGGTATTGTGACCTTTGTGCAAAAATTGGCATCGTGTCTGGTAAGAAAAACTTGATGGACTCTTTAGCTAGAGTTGTAAAACAGAGCATTTCAGTGCACTCTCTTTCAGTTTAATCACTTTCTTGCATTGCGTTTATTTGTTCCTTTTCATAGTGCTTGTAACCACTTCATTTTGTTTGATGTCGCTTCTAATATAAGTATACACAAAGAAATAAATATATAACAAATAACATCATTGAACACCAAATCGTGGCATGGGCAAAATATCCAGTGGATTCTCGAAGGTTAAACGTAAGAAATTGGAGCCGTGTCAACGATATTTCTTTCCAAAGCAGTCAGCCTCAGACAACGGAACTGCGTCAGTGCGGCCTAGATATGGGCTACCTCTGGAATTTCTGAAAGGCTCAAAGATAACGAGACGAGACTTTGGGAGGCCTTCTGAACACAAAGGTGAATGTCCCGAGTGATCCGTCTCAGTGCGCTTCGTCTATGGTGCCTAGCCCAACCCTCGCGCATTCACGCGAGCCGAGCTGACGGTGCCGTTGAAGCTGACGCAAGTGATTCTCGCTGACCTCGTTTTTCCCATATCCGGCCGGAGCGCGTGCTCGCGAACGAGGAATCAGTTGCAAAGCTTTGAGAGAACACGAGGAGCTCGCGTCAGTGAGATTTATAGAGCCCAGCCTGAACCACCACACTGGGTTACTATCCTTGATGTTTTGAAAGATATGAAAAAGCTTTAGAGATGGTCACACCAGTGCGTAAATAGTGTATGCGTGTGCGCTTTTGATTGCGTCTGTACTTTGTTCAAGAAGGCAATAAAGAAGAAAAAAAGCGTCGGTGGTATAGTGGTTAGCATAGCTGCCTTCCAAGCAGTTGACCCGGGTTCGATTCCCGGCCGACGCAAGTTTTTTTTTTTTCCTTTTTGAATGCTAGAGCTTCAAGAACTTGGGGCCTATTTCTCAATTCTTTTTCTCCGTTACGGCTTTTTATCAATGGCTGATTACCTTATGTAATGAAATCTCGAAATGAGATCTTTTGTTTCGGATATTCTTGCAATGTCAGAGGCATCCTGACTATGACATTAGATGCGCAAGATAAGAATGTGTAACCTTTTTTATCCTGCATACCAAAGCAATATCAAGGAACACTTCTCTAAAAAATAAATAGACTTATACAGATAGGCGTTTCTTTGGGAATTATACTGTCGTTAGTTTCATCGTCATGGGTTCAGTATTAAAGGAGAAAATAAAGGTCACAGTTTCATTTTCAATCTCACTCCCATACCTCTGCGTGTCAACGGAAGCATGGCGTCACAGATTTTAAAGCCTCTTTTAGTATTCTATCCGCATTGGCCACACGGAATATCATGACACTTGCTACGTTAACTCTCTTGTTACCTATGAAAACGATGGAATTGAGTTTTACCAACGCCTAATTATGTGGGCCTCAGATGACGCCTTCAAAATTTATGATGGCACAACGAGTTGGTATGGGGAACTCAAGGTGACGTCCCCACCTGTACTGCACCTTTTGGCGTTTTCTCACTTACCACAGCGCATCACAGAATACCTATGCATCGAAGAATAAAGTTAACTGAAGGAAGGACAATAAGCATTGTTACAAGTTCAACGTACAGTTAAAAATATAAAGAAGAGCGAACAGTTCAAAATCGGTGGTGAGTCGAAGAATACGGTGCCGGTGCAAGTAAAACAAAAACACAGAAAATGAAACATTTTTTTTATGGAACGTCGTAGAAGGCATCTTTTGCATGCCCTATTTTTACAATGACCTACTAGACCAGACTCACAGGATAAGAGAAGGAAGGAAGGAAATATTGACGCGAGGTAGATTGGAACGCTGTGCCAACGGCCCCTTGAAGCGAGAACGACGACTGGTACGTGCGTGCACAGGGGTGAGCTCGGTCGAACTACTCGCCGGGCTCTGGTCTGGGGTACGCTGCGGAGAACTTAGCATCTAACGCCTACCCCGCACCTCCACCAGAAAAATGTCACGAAGCTACTACACACAAGAGTTGCCTACAAGCAAGGAATCGACTTTGGCTTCCGGGAACTCAAGTTTCTAGGTCACGTAGTCAGCTCCCAGGGCGTCCGACCAGACTCAGAGAAGTTGACTGCCGTTGCAGAGTTCCCTCGTCCTAAGGACAAGAAGGCTGTTCAACGGTTCCTAGGACTCTGCGCATACTACCGTCGTTTTGTTGAAGGCTTCTCAAGAATTGCAGAGCCTCTCACAAGACTAACGCGACAAGACGTCCCCTTTGTGTGGGCGGATGACCAAGAACAGGCCTTTACAGAACTGCGCAAACGACTTCAATCAGCACCAGTGCTGGCACATTTCGACGACGCCGCGGAAACTGAAATTCATACCGATGCAAGCAACGTGGGACTAGGAGCCATTCTGGTGCAATGGCAAGACGGCGGAGAACGTGTAATTGCTTATGCGAGCCGCAGTCTCACGAAGGCAGAAGTTAACTATTCGACAACCGAAAAAGAATGTTTAGCAGTCGTCTGGGCCATCAGCAAGTTTCGACCTTACTTATACGGCCGGCCATTCCGAGCGGTCAGTGACCACCACTCGCTCTGCTGGCTTGCCAATCTCCGAGATCCGTCGGGCCGCCTCGCTCGTTGGAGCCTCCGCCTTCAGGAGTACGACATAACTGTCGTCTACCGGTCCGGCCATAAGCATAGCGACGCTGACTGCCTGTCACGTGCTCCCATTTCTTTGACGTCATCCGACCTGGAGCAAGATTTGCCGTTTCTGGGGGTCGTCGACGCGACGAGCATGGCTAACCATCAACGCGCAGACTCTGAGCTGCTTCCACTTATTCGGTGTCTTGAGGGAGCTGACGTTGTTGTCCCGCGCCCGCTTTCACGGTGTTTGACGTCATTCTGTTTGCGGAACGATGTACTGTACAAGAAGAATTGCGAAAACAGTCAGGAGACGTTCCTCCTCGTCGTTCCGGCAACGCTACGCGGGGAAGTTTTCCAGGCGTGCCACGACGATCCATGTGCCGGTCACTTAGGCTTCGCGAGGACTCTAGCACGCATACGCCAGCGATACTATTGGCCACAGCTTTTTTCATCTGTTCAGCGGTATGTCAAAACGTGCCGTGACTGTCAGAGACGTAAAGCCCCACCCGTCAAGCCTGCCGGCCTGCTTCAGCCTTTGGATCCGCCTCCGACGCCGTTCCAGCAAGTTGGAATGGATCTTCTTGGTCCGTTCCCTATCTCATCCTGTAAAAACAAATGGATAATCGTGGCAACCGACTATTTAACCCGGTATGCGGAGACTAAAGCTGTGCCCCGAGGAACTGCAGATGAAGTTGCCAGCTTCTTCGTCCAGAACATCGTGCTGCGTCACGGCGCACCCACTGTACTCATTACTGACCGTGGTGCAGCGTTCACAGCGGAGCTATTGAAAGAAGTCGTTACGCTCACGCACACCAACCACCGAAGGACCACAGCCTATCATCCCCAAACTAATGGCTTGACAGAGCGCTTAAACAGAACATTGGCCGACATGCTCTCCATGTATGTCGATATGGAGCACAAAACGTGGGATGAAATTCTGCCATACGTGACGTTTGCCTATAATACCGCTGTGCAGGAGACAACCGAGTTCACACCATTCGAGCTCGTTTATGGCCGTCGCGTTACAACACCCTTAGACGCGATGCTCCCAGTCGACTACGGAGCCACGACAAATGAGACCACTGAAGATTTCAACGAGAAGGCCGAGGCAGCTCGCCAGCTTGCTCGGAACCGCATCCGTACCCAGCAGATTACCGACGCCTGCCGTTACAACCTGCGTCGCCGGAACGTCCAGTACTCGCCAGGCGACCGCGTGTGGGTGTGGACGCCTATCCGGCACCGTGGGCTCTCCGAGAAACTGTTGCGCCGCTACTTCGGTCCTTACGAAGTTGTACGCCGCCTCAGTGATGTGAATTACGAGGTGGTCCCTCAAAGCTCTGACCCTGGTTCGAGCCGACGTCGCCCTCGTGCTGAAGTCGTCCACGTTGTACGGATGAAGCCGTACCACGCCCGCGAGACAAAAGCAACCCTCAAAGACGCTTCTGGACTGTGTACATCTATGTGTTTCTTGTTGTTCTTTTGTGTGTTATCAGCGTTGACCATATTGCTGTACCGTTACACTTGCAGCGACCGGGACGGTCGCTTTTGAGGGGGAGAAATGACGCGAGGTAGATTGGAACGCTGTGCCAACGGCCCCTTGAAGCGAGAACGACGAAGTTCTTGGACGCGCACGTGCTCTCGGACGATCTGCCTTTGCTGAAGCCAGACGCTCGCTGCCAAGCTCGCGCTTACGAACGCTTCTTCCTGGCGGTAGCTTGGACATCGGCCGATTCCTTGCTTGTAGGCAACTCTTGTGTGTAGTAGCTTCGTGACAATATTAGATAGGAAAAGGCAGTTAGGTTAGCCAGTGTGTCGATAAGCGGACTTGTCTTCTCTTCGTCAGGGCCCTACGTTGGCTCCTGCGACATTCCCTGTTCTAAGTCGTATTTTGCGATCTTTTCATCGATTCAAGCATCCATCTTCCGTGAGCTTCCCTGCGCAAGGGGTAATTGATAAGAGGAAATTTCGCTATGCCACAAGGAAGTGGATATGTAAAATTTTCTTGCAACACTGATGCAGTGACTTTCCGAGATGTATAGAACAAGCCCTTCCCCCTCAATTTATGCATCCCAAAACGCATGTATGAATCCATTACCTATGCTGTGAATTCCCATAATTAGCGTTTGCGCAACGTGGGGGATCAACCTGGAATTGCCGTTTAATGTACAGACTGTGTGGTATATGCGCGGCTTCAAGATCTTCCAAATTTATGAGAAGAAAAATGTGAAACATGCTTTCGTGGCGCCTTCCTGGAGCAGCACAGTCGCCAAGCTGCCAGTGTTCTTTCTTTTTGTGAAAGGTAAACTGATCTTTTATCTAAGGGCCATTTTCAAACTCTGTCTTCTTATGGACAGCGTATTGTATGCGAACCACGCAATCGCCAAGTTGATAAATCAAATCGTTATTGCGTGAACCTTTGCCCAAAGAGTAGAACTTGCAGCCCAATAAGCGGTGAACTGACCTGCGGCAAAGCGTGTCCAATAACATATATGCGTTCCGGTAAGCTCAAGCTTCATCGCTTGTACCGGCTGAAGTTGGAGCATGCGCGTAGTATGCGTACACGCAATGCATAAAATCTTTGTAAAACTTTGAAGAAGCTGAGCGTACAACTAGTCGAACTGCGCTCAGCAATAAGTAATAACCGCTCCTCACTCTTGGTTTTGTGAATGGCTGGATGTGTATAGAAGACTTCTCAGAAATACTGAGCTAAAATAATTTCCCAGAACATTGGCTTTGAGTGCAGATAATGTGACTGGAATCTCCCTTTTCCATTCTTCTTATCTTAGCTGAGGAGGGCTCTGCTGGGCTATGCCGCAGGAAGGGCCCTGCCGACCGAGTACGACACCAGGCATCTACGTAGTCAAGCCGCGACTGATTGGGTGAGAAAGTTGGCGGGGAAGCCGTGTGCTCTTAGCTGCGTACACTTTTCAGACCAAATTGAGTGGCCCTAGCTATCTGAGCTACCGTCGCGGCGCCACCGGTCGGGGAAGGATTTTCGAGCGCCTGTGGGATGAGATTTGCGGCGCGCTGCGGATGCTTGAGCGCGTGTGTCCTTAGGTTGCACACGAAATACTTAAAAGCCCACAGAGGATACATACGTATTAATTGCCGCTCCTGCTTGAAGCCAACTAAAACTATTGGGGAATTTTTAGGCTTTCTCTGCCCGAGAAGCGACTTCGCGCACCCATCACATTTCATGGGAGAAGTTGTCGCGGTCAAAATTTGCGGGTGTCCTAAAGAACCGTGGTTGTCGAAGCGTCAAACCTTGCCTAATATAGAAAAATTATTAAGGTAAAAGCCTTATATGTTTCGTTGGAAGGTGACCTATAGAGAAAGTAAGCGAGGTTGCGAAATGTAGGCATCGCTTGAGGAAAAAAAAGAAGAAAACTTACGTCGCATTCGTTTTCATATAAACTAAACTTGTCATGGAGGAATAAGATCTATAATTAACGGGATTGATCAGTCATGATATCAGTGACATGCTATGCTTGCCATTTACGTCACCGATGACGATAGTACATTCACGCTTGGCGCTAACTCCCATTCCTCGGCCAAGGATGTGCGGACACACACCACGCGTGATTGTAGGTTAATTTTCATAAGCAAATTACATTCACGCGACCGTCGACCCCCAGAGGTTCCAAGTTCGAATAGTCTAGGACCTCGATTTGATAGGGAATGTTCTTGGCTTTACCTTTCACGCTTTTTTTAGAGGCTAACTAAGGAGCCTAGTTGTTTCAATTTGTCTCTTAGCTACTTTATCCTTCCAAGCTTATTGATTACACTCCAATAAAAAGAAGGCTTTGATTAATGCGATGTCCACTACTGACATAAGCAAACCTTAAAGTAATTCCTTTCTACTGCAGTGCCTAAAAATCTTTGTATCGCACACATGTCATAGAATATAGCAAACCACAACCGAGAACAAATGCGTAACTTGTGTGTGATGATATTAAGTGTGAATTCGAGTCCCTTTGTGAAAATTTCCCAGCACGGCAATTTGGTTTCTTTTCTCACTGAATTCAAGCAGTGAGGTTCAAGCAGGGACAGAAAGCTCGACTACTGTTAATATTGATTCAATATCAAGTAAATTCCACTTCTTGACACCTAAAAGTTAAGTTGCGGCCACATTGCGATTGCCTTCTTTTGTTCAAAACTGCAGAATAATAATGTAAACGTTAAAACCATTTGCAATATTTCGGTGCCCATTACCGCTCTGTTCTAAGTAGCTCAAACTCATCTCAATGGCAGAAAATGCGTATTATGAACTTTTTCATTTCATGCCACACAATGTCCGTCCGATAAATGCCTTGAATATAGGAATGTTTTGAGAAAATAAAATTTTCTCTGTGTCAGAAATACTTTGTTACCTAAGTGCCATACTTTTAATATTGTAAAATCAATAGGATCCCATGTTTTCACAAAATAATTGTACAATGGATTTAAGGGATGTCGAATCTCCCGAAGGATGCATCCCACATTAGAACGTAACAACTGTGTGATGTTTACGACGGTTCGGGCACTTCTGTTAGTGTGCACTGGCGCAGAAAGCAGACAGGGAGGCGTTTTGAAACACTTATACGACAAAGTGGAAGTTAACCAGAAGTCTGGTGTGGCTGTCGTCGCAACGTACACCACGGCACGCGGGAAAAGAAACGGGTGAGAGGAGTCCCGTGCTCCGAGTCTCAACATTCCGCACCAGCGGTAGCGGCTTCCATGAGGCGCCTGGACCAGCGCGCGCTCAACTCCTGCCTCGGGCGTCTCGTTCAACAGCCACGTGTATCGGTTGCACGTGGCGGTCCCGTCCAGTACAGAACCGTCTGTGCGGTGCTAAAATGCTGCTCAACACAGCAGCGCTGCGGCATCTCGGCAATCAGCGTTCCTCGCCTCAACCGTGACAGCAATGGCACAGCTCGGGTGCGGTAGTCAGGAACGAGCGGCCCACGTCCGAGCCTAGAACACAGCTGGGTACGGCTCGACAGCGCTCGGCGGCCCTTCATCCGGCCAGTGGCCCGAACACAGGCACCTGGAGCTTAAGAACTTCGGCTACCCTGGACCTCACCCGGCTCTGCAGTCCTCCGTACCTTGGCCCGCACCAGGTCTCGCCCGGTAGAACCTCTCGCTCGTCGAGGAGCCCGGGACTGCATTGCGCCTGGCCCGAATTCTGCCAGCCCTCATCGTGCTACCACGCTATTCTTTCTCGTTTCTCCGTGCTTGGTGGTTTGTGCCGACGTTACGGTGGTATTTACACATGACAAACTGTTTATTCAGTTGGCGAAAAGCAGCAGATGAGCATAACGAGGCTACTGTTCTCCGGGCAGCGAAAGGCAAGGAGAACAGTTTCCAATCTCGGCAGCCTGTTATTGTAGCCACCGTCGGTGACGCCCACCCCCGGTGACGCTGCGGTAGCACTGCGTTTTATGAGACACGCAGTTATGCATGTAGCCGTGTTGAGCTGGGATGGATTACACAGGCTGGGGGATACGGAAAATATGCGCAGGTTATGTCGCAACAGATTCTTCTCGCGTGTTATAACGATGCATTGATTAGCAAGACTACGTATCTCGGCGGACTTTTAGGAGTTTTAAACTGGGACCAATTCTCATACACATTTTTGAGAGCACGTAGGGACGTGTTATACGCTTTGTCAGGGTTAGTGCACTAAAGCGGAGGTGCCAAATTTACGTTCCCATTTGACTTATAGAATTTGTCTAGTGTTTTGTGGTGTATATTTTCTGGATGAGGAATGCCTCGGAGTGACAAGCACCTTCAGGAACCACGCTGACCTTACAGAGCACATGAATGGTTATAGCCCCATCCATGGTGGTAAAGTGACTATGGTACTCGGCTGCTGGTCGGAACCCGCTTTCCTTCCATGGGCTCTTGACGCTGCCGAAATTCGCGTAGCGTTACTCCGTGTACCGCAAAACGGCGCCTCGTCTGCTACGGCGCTTCCGGTTGGAGGTGTAGATCGCGGCTGCCCAAGCGGGCCTGTTGTACAGCGAATTTGGGGAGGAAACACGTACACTTCTGCGACGCGGCTGTTTCCCTTTGCCCAGCGGTCGTGTTCGCATTTGTTTTGCCAAAATTTTTCACCACACATGGTGCTTATGACTGCATGATGGCTTCATTGTCGCTCCATACGCGTCGGATTGATCATTCTCATAAGGTTACTGTCCCTTCTTGCGACAGAAATCCATGTTTCGACTGATTCGTTCCTCGGGCATCATTAGAATAGAACCACCTTCCCGCAAACATTATATACATCAATAATAATTCCTTGTTTCGCGACGTCTTCAACAACTTTATTTATAAGAACACAAGTTTGTTTCCTTCTGCATCCTTTATGTATTATGGATGTTGTATATCTTGCTACCATAATTCCTGTGTCTTCTTATTTTTTCGCATTTGGTGTTGTATATGCAAAAGCTTTTTTCACAGATTTCATAATTTGTATATATTATGATGTTATAATTATTTCCGGACGTGTTTCTTGTATTTTGTATTTCTTGCACATTTTGTATTGTATCCTGTAAAAGCTATTTTTTTTTTTCACTTATTTGTGTCATGGTTGTAAGCTAGGCCATTCCCCTCTGTTTTAGACCTGAGGGTATTAGAAATGAACTGAAAGAGAACTGAGGGTATAAGAAATGAAAGCACGCGAAATGTTTCGCTTCTCACAGAACGAAGGGCATACGGATAAATCTTTGGCCTTTGCGAATCACGGTGAATGCGAGATAGTGGCGAGTCCCGAGCGCAGCATAGACGCAGCATGAGCATAGACGCAACTTATGCCATTTTTGTTAACTTTTGGAACTGCAGCCCAGCCTGCATTCACCTATTTTCCTTCAGCTCAACACCTTCGTATTTTCCGAGTTTCATTGGTGGCTGCCTCATCCTCGCTAGGACTTCCAAATACATGTTGCAAGTAATGTAGACAAATTTTCACATCCACAGATACCTCCAGGACTTGTCACAAACGTTGAGGTGGTGCACTGACTCAGTGTGCGCTCCTTACTGCATTACCTGCTCTTATCAAGTACATGAAAAAATCTTCAGCGGAAAAGGTCCAGGCGAACACAACACCCACTCAGTTACTGTTGTGTTCCAAGACGTAAAACAATCGACGTTGCTCTCGAAACACGAGTGTCAGTGTATGCCATTTCTGCTAGTACAAAGATTTTTGAGCATGAACTAACGATACTGCTGAGATGAACGAAAAGCTCATGGGCTATGCGTTGTGCAATGAAACAATTCAAGTTGGCACGCCGTGAAGGAATAAGCAAGATTGAGAAGCGTGAAAGCAAATCCGGAAAACCGAATAATTTCATGAGCTTCCTTCGAAAAGCACATCATGTATTACATTGGAAGTCCTGATGTTTCAGGAGACACATTCCCGGTAAACACTGTCGGTTTCTGAACAACAATAGGTCTGCCTGAATGAAGGATACGCCATTCGCATGCCCCTGCAACCTTTCCAAACAATCCGTGAGTGGTTTAATTTGTTATTCAGGTAAGCTGGATAGCACCCCAATGATGTCGTGCCGTAATTTGCGGTAACAAACAAACAGGCAAAAAAAGAAACACAACTGCCGACGGGACACCCAGAAAGCGACAGAGTATACAAGAGCACCTATACAGCGGTAGGGGGCTCCAACCTTAAAGCGATGCATATTATGGAGTAGCCCACAAGGTCGCGCGAAAATATGTTGTTTTTCTGTCCACCTATTGCTGATGTGTGCGCGCATCACAACGTCAGCCTTTTCTAAAAAGTGGGGCCAAATGAAGGGGCTGTTGCTGCGTCAGTCATCTTGGGCCGAATAAGCGGCGCCTCAAGGTACCTGACGGGTTACCTTAATGAAATTCTTCGTTTTGCTAGGGATAAGTTCAAGGAAAGAGTCGACTTATCCATAAAGCTTGTTTATGAAGACGGGACTCAGTCAGGGAGCCACTCTAGAGGCGTCAACCTTGGAGATTTCACGTTGATGGAGAACATTTAGTGGTGATCGATGGCCGTTATCCCAAGGTTAGTTATCCTAAGGTTAGCAACAACAGGTAAGACGCACGGCGGAAAAGTGGCCGCAAGTGTGCGCTGCCACGAGCACCTGGCTTCCCCGTCAAGTATCCCGCCCAATCAGCCACGGTGTGATGATATTGGAGCCACGTAACGTAGAATTCCGGGCAGGGCCCTTACTTTGGCACCGAATGCGAGAGCTCTGCTAAGTCGAGTTGAGAAAGAGTGGGAAAGGGAGTTTTTCCGGTCACAGTATCTAGACCCCCAGACAATCTTCTTGAAAATTACGTAGGTTTTGTATTTCTGAGCGGCCTTCCATATGCACCCAGCCATTTACAACATCAAGAGCGAGGAGTGGTTAGGACCCCTTGAAGCGGTTATCAAGGAGTGATGATTCTACGCGTAGCTTTCACGAATGGCGTGTATATACTGCTCTCATACAGCAACTTCAGCCAGTACACACCATAAAGATGGAGTGCACTACGACGCATGTACATGACTGGACGCTTTTTGCTTCGGATAAGCTCACAGCTCATTGTGCTGCAATTTACTTGCTTTGTTACACACAAGTTCACGTAACAACGATTTTATTTAGCAACTTGACGATTGCGTTGTTCTCGTTACAACACACTATGCAGGGCGCACGGGCGGGGGGGGGGGGTAGGGGTTGTAACACCCCCCCCCCCCCCCCCTTGATGCCGACCTAACCCCTCCTAACCCTCCGTAACTGCTCCCATGTCCTTGCATATAATGCCCAACGTATAGCTTCAAGGGCCCTGTTGACGTTGTAATTTCACTTCACGATGCGGCTTGAAATCGATTTTTGCTGCCCCTAGAAATGCGTTGTATTCACTCATCTACTTATAAGTTCAAAGAATGCAAACCACAAGTTAAGCCAGTGCAGAAGTAAAAGCAGGAAGGCTTTCTTTTCGGGTCGGCAGTGCGCGTACACGAGTCCGTACGTACACAATTCCACGGGTCGGGCGTATAGGCCGTTGTGGTGAGGCGGCGACGCCGCATTTGATGTACCGTGTGTTGTATGTTTTTTATGTATTTATGTATTAGCATTGTATAACGTTATTTACCGTATCACCAATGACGTATTATGTTCGGCTGGCGATATCGTCGTTTCTAAAAGCAGTAATAAATGCACACGCGTTTGGTCGCCCGACGACGTGACTGTCCGTGTCAGCGTGGCGAACATTAGGAGATCCCGCAACCTATGGGCACTGTCTTCTGAATCGAGTGATTTTACGCCAGCTTCCACAACATGCACATGCCTATAGCTGTTGCTTTAAAAATTTTATTCGTTTGGTTTAGCTCTTTCATGTGTGCTGAATCATACAGATTACTACTTCCTGGCTTTACCCACACTATATTATCTCCCTCTTCGCTCACTTCACCGGTTCATTATCAATTTTTTCCAAATGTTAATATAGGACTCTAGATCAAGCCGTCTGGCTCGCGTATCCTCTTCGTTGTTCCAAATGACTTAACTACCGCAATCCTAGAGGAGTTCGTGCACTCCATCAGTGATTGCCAACATTCTAATAGGCTTAAAAGCTCACCGATGCAACGACTCTGTATGTAAGAGCTTGAATGTACGACTACTAATTATCTACAACTTGCTGTCTTTTGTAATGTAACCATAAACGCCGTTAGGGTGTCTGTCGCCAGCGCGACTTCAGTGCTTTCCACGCGTTGAAGTTTCAAAAAACTTTCGCTCTTACCCTATCCTCCTTTATACCATAAGAAGCGAGGCGTTTTTCTTGTGCTCCTGCTGCTGACCTAAATAATGTATATTTACTTCTCTCCGAGTTCACTTGCTCAGGATGCCAATATCATCAGCAAGAGAACAGGCACACAAACTGCACCAAACCAACACGCCTATGCTGGCGCAGCTGCTTTGACTGAGGCAAATCCTTCTGTCAAAGTGTCGGCCAGCACGACTGCGGTACTTAAGTGATCCCACCTTAATTTTGCCAAGCATTTTATGATAATGCGCGTCAACGGCCAACTTATTTTCCCAGCCTACAAAAAGGTTCTTCGTTAGGATTTTTCATGATGTCAGCGTGATTTTCAGATTTGAGTTACATTTATCAATATATTGATAATTTGTACCTATTGTAAAACTAAAACGAGTCCTGCCCGGTCATGGTGGTCTAGTGGTTATGGCACTCGGCTGCTGATCCGAAGGTCGCGGAATCGAATCCCGGCCGTGGCGGCTGCATTTGGATGGAGGCGAAATGTTTAGGTACGTGTACTGCGCGATGTTAGTGCACGTCAAACATCAGATGGTCGAAATTTCCGGAACCCTTCACTATGTCTTCTCATATTGTGGACCGCCGAGCAGCAGGTATTGAAAAGCTGGGTTATTGCGTGATTCCGGTGTATTTGTACAAATGCAGACCAGGCTTGCGTATGCGTAGTCACTGCATTGCATGATAACGTTGAAACTGGTCACATCTTCCTTCCCTTGGGAAAAAGAACAGAAAACCACAAAAAATATCTGAAGGAGGCACATTGAAAAGCATTTCAAACGTTAGATTTGCGTTACAACCGCGGAACAATTTCTGTTGGGCGTTCTGGGAGAGGATAGCGTTGTGGCGCTCTTCGCGCCCTTGTGCTTCTACGCAGCGCTTGAAGTTGTTGGGGTGGTTTCTGCTCGGTGGTGCACGGCTGCGGGCAGGGTTGCGCGGTCGCTGTCGCGCTTTCGGGCTGCCTTGTGAAAACCTGTCAGTTTGTTGACCTGAGGTGTTCTCCCGTGTGTCGTAGATTCTGACCGTTTTCAGTCGCAGCAATACAAGAGCGTGGTGTACTGACGACTGCTGGTGTCCATGTCTTGTTTGTTGTGTCATACACAGATATTGTGGACCCACTGTACGCTTCCCGTGGACTAGGCGTTGACCAGTTGTAGAAGACGCGTTGTTTGCGCCGTGTTTCGTCGAGTCCCTTTCGGACAACTTCGATCGGCACGGTTTGGGGTTCTAGGTCGCAGTCTAGTACGGGCAGCTTGGTCCTCGTCTGTCGATCCATGAGTCGTTGGACGGGCGAATTTAGGCGGTCATCCCTTGGCATGTTTCCCCACTCAAGCAAACCACTGTAGAACTCCAGTGTTCCAAACCCGCACTTCTTCAGTAGTTTCTTATCTTCTCGGACGGCCCTTTCAGCCATGCCGTTACCGCGAGGGTAATGCGAACTGGAAGTCACGTGGGTGATGCGCAGCTGCGTGGAAAAATAGCGGAAGCACGTGCTTTTGATTGGCAGGTCATTATCATAGAGTTTCCTACTTTAAATACTAGAGCGAAAACTGGCGCTAGTGTCTATGGGAGTTTCAAACAAGGTGGTTGAGCCAGCATGGGAATGATGGGTATGACATGGATTTGCCTAGTCTTCGTTCTTCTGGCTTCATGTGGCTTTGCGACTTCAAAAAAATATGTTGTTTACGACAAAATATTGCACTAAAACAGAAGATTTTGGAATAACTATGTGCGTGCGCAGGTATTAGTTGCTTTTTCGCGGTTGGAAAAATACTGAGCATTCAGAAATTTCGCAATATTGTGCGATATGGCAAAGTTGCCTCCTCTGCTTGTGCCCAGATTTAGCAGAGTCCATGAATGTTTAAGTTACAGATATAGTTGTGTTCGAACTTAAAATAAAGGTTTTTGCTCTTGTAATAAGTAACGTGATAACGTTTTCAAGTATGTAAAAAGGTCGGTGCGTCTTCCAAATATAACAAACGGGCTTTCGCTGGCTTCTTTTAGTGCAGGGTAAGCGCTCCACTGTATTTTTACAAACTATATGCCTGGGTCAAGCCACTGCGCGATGCCGTAGCAGGAGCGCAGTATCGCCCATAGTTTGGTGGTTGGTTTTGTGATAAAAACGTGACGTAAATAAACAACCATGCCGTTAAAGTCCATCGGAAACTGCGCCTGAGCTTTGATCTGAGCTGACTTTTTGAGCGTCGTCCGCAGGCGCGTCTGCCTATCGTCCACTGGGCGTATACTACGCGCGATAACTGTGCGCCTGCTTGGCGCGTTCGGTCGGTGATGAATGAATCAGACAGCGGAATCGAAATACCGTAGTACAAGATATACGAACAGCCTTCAGACAAGGGATGTATGTCAACCGTGAAAGCGACCCTACGGTTACAGATTCTATCGCACCTGATAAAGAAGAAAAGAAAAAAAACAGCAAAACCGCATCGATCAGGTTCGCGAGACGCAGCGCGAATATTTTGAAGGTTGGGTAAAGTACCGCTGCAAACAATATGCGTAGCCATCAATCAACAAACACAACAACGAAACACTGCATGGCACCTCATCATTGCAAACGACTTTGGTACATGCGACTGTCTGATGATATCTAGCAGTAAAGCCAGTAAAGCGTACACTACAGCCGCTGCCTTCGTCGCGTAATGAAAAAGTGTAGTAACGTCACTCGCGTCACGGAAGTTAAAAAACAGGAACAAACAAATCCACCAAAACGTTTGAAGCCGCAGGCACGAAGACTAGACAAATCCATGTCATACCCATCTTTCCCATGGCAGCTTCACGATCGCAGCGCCAGTTTTCCCTCTAGTATTTTAGTAGGAAACTCTATGACCATCATCGCTACATATGCATATCTTTACTGGTATGCCATGCGTGGCGGTTTGCATGCGCACGTTTGTCACTACTTGCGCTGTAGTTCGATGCATCTGAGAAGCGTACGATCTTTTTATACTATACTTTTTATACTTTATACACCATCGATGCATCTGCTTGATCTCGGAAAGAAAGAATATAAATCCACCGCAATAATGTACTCATCACGTTCATGGTAGAAAAGGTCGATTCAGACCACTTGGCGCGGCAGTGTAGGTATATCGGCACTAAGCATTGGTAGGCTGGCGTCCCTGCTCTTGTACCTTTGACAATGTTGACACGCCTTCGCTAGAGCTGCAGTATCCGCCGGCATGCCCGGCCAGTTCACAACTGCTCTGGCTCTTGCCTTCATCTTCTCTTCACCCTCGTGTGCCGCGTGAAACAAACGAAGTATTTCTTGTATTTTTTTTTTGTTGGCGGAATGACCAGCTTGTAGCTCCTTAGGAGAAGGCCATCTTCGACGTGAAGTTCGTTGTAGCACCTCATTCTTGCTCTCGGGCCATTCTTTACTTTAATCGCTGCACAATTCGGTCATCGTTGCATCCTTGAGTACCTCTTTCCAGAATTACTGCAGTTGCCGACCAGAGACTGGAAGAGAAGAGAGAGCACGTGCATAAAAATCCGATGATTCTCAAAAGGACAGAAAGTTGAGCGAGTTGGTAACAGTCCATAATCAAAAGAAGAGGCGTGCAGGACACGGACACAAGGAGAGCAGTGAACACCACGAACGCCGACTAACAACTGATGCACAGAGGCGAAAAAGAAAGAAGACACACAGCTTATCTGCGCATGCTCGGAATGGTAGCGCCACCTGTCAAACGGTTACACATGCCGGTCTCCGCGATAGACAACTCCTAAGGCATTCTAGGAGTTGTCTATCGGATAGGCACCTAAGGCATCGTAGGCAGGTGGCGCTACCATTCCGAGCATGCGCAGATAAGCTGTGTGTCTTCTTTTTCGCCTCTGTGCTGTGCATCAGTTGTTAGTCGGCGTTCGTGGTGTTCACTGCTCTCCTTGTGTCCGTGTCCTGCACGCCTCTTCTTTTGATTATGCAATGATTCTCCTTTCGGTTCCATCTGGTTTGCAATGAGCGAGAGCGCATCCGCTAGGAACAGTTCTTTTCCTGGCTTGTAAATCCCTTTTATAGGAATCCCCTGAAGGGAGAGTCTCATACGCTGCAATCGTAACGGGTGCTCACATGGTGGTTTCTTAAACATGGACTCTAGAGGGCGGTGATCAGATTCGACGGTTACCTTTGGCTCCCTAGGATGAAGTCTTCAAACTTGAACACCCGTGAACAATAGCTAGCAGTTCTTTCTCGATTTGGGGGTATTTCTTTTGTGCAAGCGAAAGCGACGAATATACGATGGGGTGTCCGTTTTGCGATATAATTGGCCCTACCTTTTCCTGGTTTGCGTCAAGGGAATGCTTTTCGCAAAATAGGCGAGAACAGGTGCTTTTGTTAGGCAGGTGCGAACTGTGTGGAAGGTTTCTAGGGTCTCATGTGTCCAGACTCAAGCCGTGCTCTTGTTCAATAGCTCCCGAAGGGGTGCAAGTAGTGAAGACATGTTGGGCATGAACACGCCACAAAGTTCATCACCCCGAGAAAAAGTTGCAGTTTCTTACAAGTTTGCGGTGGCGGCACTCGCAAGATGTTCTCTACTCTCCCGGGATCCAGGCAAAGTCCTTCTTGCGGGAGGATATGACCCATGTAGCGAACTTGCGGCTTATTTCGGCTTATTGCGGCTTATTTCTTATTCAGCTTTGAGTTGTGCTCCCTGCAGCGTGCGAATAAAGCTGATAGATTTATGTCATGCTCTTCTTGACAGTTTCCCCATAGGAGAATGTCATCCATTACAACGGCGACACCATTCAGGCCTTCCACTACCTGCTGCACTGCCTCCTAAAAAATTTACGGAGCCGAGGCAATTCCGGAGGGCATGCGCAGAAATTTGTAGCGGACGTAGGGAGTGCTCATCGTACATAACAATGAACTTTCTTCGTCTAGCTTAATTTGCCAAAATCCTGAAGATGCATCTAGCGTTGAAAAATGCTTCGCCCCATGCAGGCGCGGAAGTACATTTCTAATGTCGGCATATGCTAGTGCTCCCTCAGGATGGCCTTGTTCAAGTCCGATGGAAATAAACAAATGCGCACTTTGTCGTTTCTAACTACTACGACCATGTTGGTTGCCCAGGCAGTAGGTTCAGTTACTTTTCAAATGACGAGGTCATGTTCGATTTTATCGAGCTCTAGTTTCACACGTTGTTGAAGAGCGACAGCGACCCTTCGAGCTGGTTTGACGCTGTCTCGCGCTACTGGCTTGAGCTCGATGTGGTACACAACAGCCTTCAGTTCCCCGAGGCCTTGGAATACATCATCTAAACCGGTGCTTGGTTCCCGGCTTGGCAGGGCACCGTCCGCGCGTACGCGTGATATTAGTCCTAAGCTATCTGCAACACTGCCACTCAGTGTTACCGGTGCAGACTAGGGTACGATGAAAAATTCCACTTGACAAGTCTTGGCCATGTACGAAGTGGGTAACGTGATTTTACTAATTTCCGATGCGTCGCCTCAGGCATGACACAGCAGTTAGCTCCCGTGTCAATTTTGCATTCAACCGCTGAACCTACGATAACAATTTCCGCTGACAAACGGTCCTCCCTGCAGATTGCCCACGCTTCTAGTGCTTGTAGAAAATACTCGTCTTCAACTCCTAAAGCAACCTGCTTCACTTGGCGTGTGGTCGATCTAGGTATTTGCTTTCGCTGACGGCACACATGAACGAAATGATTGCTTCTGTCGCAGTTGCTACAGCGTTTGCCCTGCGCAGCACATTTCCCGGTGTCTTTCAAGGCCGCAGCACGTGCAAGGCGTTGCGTTCTCTTCGAATGTGGCAATTGTCGGACTTTTGGTTCTGGCACCAATTTCTCGCAGCTGTTCTTGTGCTTGGTCCCTTGCGCGGCACGTTTCTATTTGAAAACGAGGCGTTTTCCGGCAGAAGCTCCTACTGGAAATTCTCATCTTTGATGCCGAGAATTATCCTGCTCCGAATCAGCCGTTCCTAAATCTCACCAAATTCTCATCTTCCCGCGAGGACTGACAGATCCACGAGGCAGTCATTAAACGAATCTCCTTCTTGTAACCAAATCGGAATTAGTTAAAGGTGAGGACGGCTTGAAATTCGCCTCCAAGTTTGCTGAAATAATTCCGAAATAATTCCGAGGATTTTTTTTTCTCGTCTTCGCTGTCCAACTTGAAAGTATAGAATATTTTGCTCGCGTCTTCGCCTATTGCCAACAAAAAAGTTGCGGCTTAAACTTCCTGAGGCTACTCGCTCAGTCTCGCCGCCGTAGCAAGAAGGTCAAACTCACGTTTCCGTGCGGTCCAGTTGTAAAACGTGTCCCCAGCCGTGTCGAGTGGCCTCGGTGGCTGTAGCAGTGCTGACGCCATTTTCGCAACGGGTGTTTGCGGCCGGTCAGTGTGTTCATTCATTGCCGACTTGCAGTGGTATAAAACGAACCACCACCAATTCCACTTCTGTGACACCATGTGGATAGCCGCGCAGCAGGAAATCAACACGTGGTTTATCGCGTGATGCCGGTGTATTTGTACATAGGCAAAACAGGCTCGCGCATGCGTAGTCACTGCATTGCTTGAGGACGTTGCACATGGTCACAATAATCAGAGCTGGTTTTGGGGCGTTAAACCCCACAAATCAGACCAAATTATAAAAAGGAGTCCTCTTGTCCAAACTTCCCTCCTTCCCTCTTACAAAGTTCTCATAGGGAAAATCATTGCACCGGTGTTTGGTGAGATGTGACCTCGTTGTGGTAGTTTTAGGTGTGGGAGCCTCCTTTCGCGGCACTACCTCGCGAGAAACATTCTTGTAGTGTTAACCAGAGAGGATAATTGAAATAGGACGACAAATTGGTGGCACTTGATACCGTAATCACGATGCCGGGAAAGGGGTCAAAATATAAAAATTTCACACCTTTATTGTTGGTCTCGTAATACTAAAAAATAAGCGGACTTCCAGTAACAGCTTGACACTGAGCTTTACTACAACAAGACATTGGGAGATACCTCTCAGCTCTGCAGTAAGCTGTTATGTAATTGAGTAAATAATTTCTTAGCGTCTATCAGCCTGTGCCGCGTCATTTGCCTAAATATTTAACCGTAATCACATTGTTTCGATATAACGAATCATTTCATTGATTTCATTAGTTTTTTTATGAGCTGCTTTATAAGTTTAATGTAGCTATTCAGACTCTGCCGTCTGTACAAATGCAGCTATAGGCTGTCATTTCACTTTCACATATAGTTTGACGCGGCTCAAAGGAATCATATTATATATATAAAAAATGTGGCTGATCCCACTGGCACAGAAATTGGCATAACATGAAAGTGAAATGTCTCCTTGCATAAGCAGGTGAATGTTTATTGTTACATCGAGGTGAACTTGCCCATTGCTATTGGTGTTTCGCTGGTACGGCACAGTTTTACGCGGATCAACCCACGTTCGCACATCGCCTCCATAGTTTACCTGATATCTGGGCAGATTCTATTTGTTCTTATGTGGGCTTTAACGTCCCAAAACCAGCTCTTATTATGAGAGACGCCGTAGTGGAGGTCTCCGGAAATTTTGAGCACCTGGGGTTCTTTAGCATGCACTGACGTCGCACAGCACACGGGCCTCAACATTTCGCCTCCATCGAAATGCAGCCGCCGCAGCCGGGATTCGACCCCGCGACCCTCTGATCAGCAGCCGAGTACCATAGCCACTAGACCACCGTGGCGGGGTGCCGAACGACTAAGGTATCAGCCATATTTGCCAGCGCCACATTGACACACCAACGTCGTTGCCGTGCTCTGGGCCCTAAAGCAGCAATTTCTTTTCTCCCATCACACTCGACGAGCGGTCGGCCACCTAAGAGGAAAGGTCGACTGCGCTTGTCGGCGCATATATGCTCGACGCAGCACGAGCGCGGCTATGCGCACGGCTCTGGACGTCTTCATCGAGGCGGACTTTGGAACGCACCTGGAATGGTACCGCTATCCAGGATAGAGAGCAAGTCAGGCTGCAGTGATTAACTTTGCCTCTCCTGGATGGCGGTAGCGTTCCAGGCAATGTGTGCCTTTCGGGATGCATAAAGAAGGGGGAGGGGGGTGGTGCCGGGCTAGCTATCACGGGAAGTCAGTGTTTCAGCTGTGCACGAAAAGTTGACCATGTGCGCTGCCTGATGCCATCATGCTATTGTCTCTAATCCTATTTCTCAGGTCTTGTACAACATGGTGAAAAAATGACAGACAAGCCGTGCATTGTGTTGACGTTAAATAACGCAAATGTTTTAATTTGCCGTGTTTTCGTCTTACTGGGTGCAGCGTCGTTTTCTTAGACTGTTCACTAATCTTTTCACACATTTTGTGTTCTACTGTGAAGCGTGCCTTGTTAATTGTTTTGATTTCTTTTCTTATTTTTACTTCTCGGGGCCTAGGGAGGCACTGTGTCTAATAACAGAATTACCATGACCCCCGCGTTTAGGGAACAAGGATTACGCTGACTAGAAACGGTCCCTTTTTTTCAGCATCACTTCTTTTTTGTTGAATACCTTACGCAATGTAAGGTACTCAACATACCTCTTCATTTTGGCTACATTTTAACGTAAATAGATTTGCTATCCGAGAGGAACAGGTTAAGCGTTTCTAATTTCTCGTTTTTAATTCGTACTAGGTCCTTTTTACACTAAAAAACTGTCCAGAAGAAAATTACTCAACTAATGCAGGACATTTGATTACAAAGGGTGTTTTCACGAACACTAAGCCCTAACGAAAAAGACATGAATATTTTGAAGTAGGGCCCAAGCATTTCTTTTGAAGCTAAGGGACTCTAAAAAAAACATGCGCCGGCCGGGAAACGCTTGAACAATGCTTGGTCAACTGCCTGGAAGGCAGCTATGCCTACCACTATACCACCGACATTGGCTGCTCAAGCTCGCTTCATCGATGGCTTTTCAGCTGCTTCCTCGTTCGGGCGCAGACGCTGCGGCCGGTTGATGGGAAAAACAAGCTCAGGGCGAATCACATGGGCCAGCTTCAACGGCGCCATTAAATCTGTTGCCGTAAATCCGCGGCTGGTGGAGCTGGCCGGACATGTGGCTCCGTAGACGGAGCGCACTGCGAGGGATAACTCGGGGAACGTTCATGTAATTCAGATTTGTGTTCAGATGGCCTTCTAACGTCCGGCCTCGTTATCTTTGAGACATTTGGACATTCGGGAAGTTGCCCATATCTACGCCGTGATGACGCAATTCAGTTGTTTGAGGCGGACTGGTGGGAAAGAAATATCGTTGACGCGGCTACGATTTCTTCCTTTAACTTTAATCACGTAACTTTGTTCCACATTAATAAATTCAGTGGTTTTATTCTCTCGAGGCTTGTACAAAAGACCGCGAGATATTAAAAAATGCCACTCGGCTAAAGGCTCGCATGGGGGGGACATCAGTGCACACAAAGATGCGACGAGCAAACAGTCATTGATGCACACAGGCAGTACTAAATGAGACGCAAGAGAAAATCACAAGGACTGGCTACAACTTCAGCCCTGTTCATGGATTTGTTCTGCGTGATAATTGATCCTTTCCTTCACAGCATGTTCGAGATTACCAATGTTGCTGCTTACAGGCGACTGGTCATGGCGCCCGCTAAAAGCTTCACTATCACATGCACTCCACTGCCATAAGAGATCCGCCATTTCATGAATTTCAAGAGTGCTCTCCGTAATAAAAATGTAATTTGAAAGCACAGATATGTCACTGACATTAAGGAAACCATGCGTACGCTTTGATACAGCAACATATGCCCTTACTAACTGCAAACAATGAAATGAGTGAAATGCAGCGGTCAGTGAGCAACCAGATTAATCGGTGCAGCTGAAATTATACACTGACTCAATTATTAGGAAGTCACCATACGCAGAATTGTCTGTATAGCCTGTGCCATTACCTAATAATGAGCTACTAGCTATCGTTCGTAAGGCTAGCGTATACTATGTTGTTAAGTGTGTAGCGGATCGTGTGGGATGACTGAATGGTTTTTGTTTGCCTGCCTGTTTTTCCTGGTTGCCAGTGCCTTCGCACATGCGGGCTCTTCCCATAACTTCTTTGGCAGTGACTTTCTCATGTCTGCTGCTGCGCGCACTGGCGGTCACCTCTGCCAATGATTGTGATTGTGTTTAGGTTGAGGAAAGGACGCTACTTTCTGCAGCCCATGTCGGCAGCACGGCTAAGCGTCCGTGGGGGTAGGGGAAAGGGAGTGAAAGAGATAGATAGGAGAGAAGCCATAGTGGAGGGCTCTGGAAATTTTGACCACCTGGGCTTCTTTAACATGCACTGACAATGCACAATACACGGCACCCGTCTCTCATACATGCCCGAGCATGTTTGTTTTCCTTCTCTCTCTCGTTTCGACATATTAAGAATAAAGGTTTAGTTCCTTACCACACACCGTCGTTGTCGGTCCTGGATATGCGTGCTCTACGAATGGGATCACCAGGGGCACGTGTTGGCTTCACCTTTCCTGGTTAGACATTGCGGAAGCTTCCGAAACCCCGGAAGCTATTTTTAGGGGCGAAGCTCCTTAAGGCGTGGGTCGTGCGTCCCCGATGTATGTAGTAGTAGTAGTAGTCGTCGTCGTAGTAGGTAGCCACCGGCGCGTGCCTGCCCAAGGGCACGCACGCGCCGAGGGCGAGCGCGTGGCTCCCGGCGCTCGCCCTCGCCGCGAGCGCCGGGAGCCACGTGCTCCCCGGCAAACTCGACACTGCCCCGGCAAACGCGAGAGACAACGATGGCGCAGGCAGCGTCTCCTAGCGAGTTTCTTGATTGAGAAATACCGACTGCTCGCGTTGGAGAAGCGTTCACCGGCAAAACCCATATATATATATATATATATATATATATATATATATATATATATATATATATATATATATATATATATATGCGTTGAGAAACGACGGACGAACGTGCGAAAATGTTTATTTGTTCCAACGTTTCGGCAGGAGGGCCTGCCTTTGTCAGCGAATACAGGGCACAGGCGAAAACGCACTTCTTAAATACATGACTCCGGCGGGGGCCCCCAACACGTGCTTAACTATTATCATCATAGATATGGCATATATCATGTCACTATCAATCAACATAGGCACTTGTGCGATATGGTTATTACTGCATGATATGGTTATTACTGCACTCAGTCCTTGGGAACATCCTCATGCAGAGTGGTCGTCTGAAAAGCATTTTTTGTGAACCACCACGCGTAGCATACCGCCGATCAAGGAACCTGCGCGACATGCTGACGTCATCTAAGACAACCCCCTCCGTTCCTCCCGTTTATTCTGGTTGCCGCCCTTGCTATAAGCCACGATGCAAGGTGTGCACTCACATGGCTACCGCGGAATCAGTTAAAAGTTCAGCGTCCAATTTCACAATGAAAATTAAAGGGAGCTTTGACTGCGATACCAACAACTGCGTCTATCTGCTGGAATGCTCAGCTTGCAAATTTCAATATATAGGTCAAACTGAAACGCCATTCAGATTACGTTTCAATAACCACAAGGCACACGTGACCACATATCCTAACCTGCCCCTTTCAAAGCACGTCAGCATACCGGGACATTCGCTTGACCAACTAACAACAACGATATTAGAATCTGGTTTTCGATCACACCACGAAAGAGAGGTACGCGAATCCTTCCTTATCTATAAATTTAGGGCCGTATCATCTGGTATCAATGAAAGCGCTGGAAAGCTGACATTCCTGACCACGTAATAGATCAGCCATTCTCGCACACATCTAACTTACCGCATTTTCGCATTTTCTGTGCTTGTGTTAGACCTGTTCCCACCGGCTTTTGTAGCGCACCTTGTTGAGTCCATGTTCACCACTGTCACCGTTTTTATATTTTTTATATTTTTTATATATTTTATATATATTTTTTATATTATATATTTTACCTTTTATATGCTTGTTCGTTTAAGCTTGCCACACTTCATTTGTTATACACGTTCACTGCACATTTTCACCGGTTTTATATTTCAGTTCTTATATTTTACCTTTTATTTTCTTGTTGTTTTACCCTTGTTACCGTTAGCACACTTCATTTGGTATACACGTTCACTGCCCATTTTCACCGCTGTTGCTGTTTAGCTACTTGTTATTGTTATTTTACACCGGTTTGTGTTAGCCTTTTGAAACGTACTCTATTTTAATACTACATTTGTTGTACACCTCCACTGTCCATTTGCCTGTCCCTGCGCACAACCCACACTTTGTAGTTGAAAACTGTGTCTTGCTCGCAATTTTTTCATGCAGTAATAACCATATCGCACAAGTGCCTATGTTGATTGATAGTGACATGATATATGCCATATCTATGATGATAATAGTTAAGCACGTGTTGGGGGCCCCCGCCGGAGTCATGTATTTAAGAAGTGCGTTTTCGCCTGTGCCCTGTATTCCCTGACAAAGGCAGGCCCTCCTGCCGAAACGTTGGAACAAATAAACATTTTCGCACGTTCGTCCGTCGTTTCTCAACGCATATATATATATATATATATATATATATATATATATATATATATATATAGCACTGGATCTTGACTTGCAATGAAGTGCCGGTGGGAGATTTCACTTGTGCATTGTGCATAGTTGAACCGTGAGGATTCGTAGCATGCGCGTTAACTAAATTAATCCGGAACTCGGCACGATCTACGATGCACATCCAGAGCTTCGCCCACTCATCATCATTCACTCCGTGGATATGCTGTAATTTTTTTGAAAAGTACAGTCGTCAATCCCCGCCTGGTGTCAAAAAGCCCAAACAATAAAAGCCATGTGCTTTCAACAATGCAGAAAAACAAGAGAAATGCAATTTGTTAGACAGCTGGTGCTGAATCGAGACGCTGCAGTTTTTGGACGCTCCGTGTAAACTAATGTGTTAACGGGGACATATATGAATTGGCGCTTGTGACAAACAATAAAGCACCTTGTTTGAAAGTGTAACCTGTCTACTACGAACATCCTCGTACTGTTCAGTTAAAAGCGGACAGACACCGCGACTTCAGGCGACTCCCCAAGCAGTGTTATGGGTTTCACGTACTATAATAAACAGCGACAGATGGTACTCACAATTAAGACAACGTGAATTTCAATAGAAAAGGCAAGACACTAACACCTCCATTGCATATACGTGGTTCCGAAAACCTCGACGAGCTGAAACGAGTACACTACGGCGATCATGTGACGCGCATGGCTTGCCATGGGTGCTTCACCACGTGTTTTCACGAAAAGGTCTACCCGCGCAAGACAGGTTCAGATTTATGTTGTTAACAGGGGTCTACTTTGTTTACTGATGGAGGAAAGATGCGACGTCTTGGTGCTTCTTTCTTGCGAACACGTTAGCATGAGGCTAGCGCTGCTGAACAAGGGAATGGCGGCCGGTATGTCGTCTGCTAATCCTCCTCGTAGGGATTTCCCTCCCATCCGCTTAGTGCTCGGCAGTCTACGGGCATTGCGAATCCCTTCGACTGCGCTTCGCTTATGGAACCACATCTACGCGCCGCCGAACCCCCGCGCATTTACACTAGCCGAGTTAACGGCGCCGTTGAAGCTGACCAAGTCCCAGGCCGCACGCCAACACAGGACTTATGTAGGCGTGAAGTCGGCCAAAGTCGGCAGCGATATCGGGCCTAAGTCGGCAAATCGCGCTCGCGCTACTTTCACCCACATCTGCCCGATGATGACCAGCCAGAATGGCGCCACTGTGGCGAAGCCACCATGGGTCGAACTTGGCCAGCCAGAGTGGCCGAAATTTGGCCAGCCAGCGTGGGCGAAATTTGGCGAGCCAGAATGGGTCGGATTTGGCTAGGTAGCATTGGCCGATGTTGCGGGCATTCAGGCTTTTTTGGCGTGTTGTCGACCCCGCCGACATCGGGAAACCCCTTGCGCGGCCGTTCACAGCCACTGTGGTGTTTCTAGTGTTTACCCCACGTGTGTTGCGCCGTTTCGATTGCGATAATTTTATTTTTTGTTTTCACATTTTCGAAGGGCTATGAAGGCATTTTCGAAGGACCAACAGTAGTTTGTGTAAATGTGCCTCTCATGCATACGCGAAAGCTTTATTAACACAGTAATAAGTGGGGCTAAGTGGATCCTCTGTACTTTCTGTTAATGCGTTCTAAACAAAACAAATAACACAAGAGAGGTCTATAGGGAAAAGCACTATTTCATTTATTTTGTGAACTCTGCAATGATAATATGCTAATCTCGTGTTGCACCGTCGTAGTGGAAAAGCTTCGGCAAGGGTGGAACCTGCGGGAAAAGGCGTGAGAAGTTAGCACAGCTGTGGATCACATCAGCACTATACTATAATTGCATGCAACTTATGTGCGACTCATGAACAAACGCGGAAATTCAAGAAATGTCAGAAACATTCATAATCGGGCACTACTTTAGAAAATAACAAAACAAAGTTGTCCTTATAAATATAATGAATCTCTAGGTTCAATATCCGACCCCCAGATCTTGGTGTCGTGTCGCTTTAGATACCCAAGGGGAAAAAAAAACGTGAGTAAAGGTTCTGTTGCAAAGCAACTTTAAAAGCGGCACATTACTTGAAATAGGTGCATTTTGCATTATAATAAATTTAATATTTTTGGCATACATCGGAAAGGAAAACATGTAGACGTGAGCTAACACGACACACCCCAGGGATGGGGTCGTTAGGCAAAAAATGTCCTTAAATGATAGGTGCAAGGTGCATTATAAGCAGATATTAGAGAAGGAACATCTTTTCAAGGCTACTTTAAAAATGCCATCGCGTGCCCAACTGCCGCACGTGTCCTGCACCAAGGAGCGCGTGTTCGGTATCACGTTACCTTTAAAAATACGGGCAAGAAAAGATAATGTTACGAGAACTGCAAGTCACCACACAAAGGTTGTTTGATACAAGCACAGGATTAACTACATGAAGTAAAACTGCTTTGGGACAATGTACGTAGGCTCTTTATTCGAAAATATAGAGCCTACGCACCTCACGACGCAAATAATATATAAAGTGGAACCGGTGCTTTAACATCACAACAATATGTGCCACGTCCCATTTTGAAAACTGGCCAGCAACTTACCGAATTTCGGCATCCGCTCTGCACTCTACAGCTGTGAGTCCGCAACACAAATTCGGCGACGACACTGTAGTCTCCTCAAAAGGCACAGGCTTGTGTTCATATACAACCGATGTCACAGTTGGGAAGGGCATTGTCTTAGGAGGTACACTCGCCAAGGAATGGCACAATCAACTTGAATGATCGATAAGTGCGGTACATGATAAACAATAAACGCGTAGACACACTCCGTGCAGCCGTTGAAACTCGTTCTTACACCTTGCACGTTTGTAGCAATGCAGCCGCGACGAGAGAGCGAGGAGAGAGTTCCTCGTGGTTTCCCCCTACGAAGGCAGCGAACGCCAGCAAAAGCAGGTTCAGAACCACATTCTTTGCAAACTGCAGATGAGCACAATGCATGTTCACGGAGGGGGCCGTGACAATGTTGTCAGTTCGGAAGGGGAGGCGCGCCCCCCTCCCCACACACTTTTTTTTATGTTTAGTTGCTGCTGGCTTAGCACGTGCTAGGCTGCTTCTCCGCGGAGCACGCTCGTTTTTCTTGCTTTCTTTTTTTGTAGTTGTCTCAAAACGTGTAAGACAGCATTTCTGCTGGGCAAACATTTTTGCACAATGGCGGGGACACCCGCCGGGACTGCATTTGTTAAGTGCAGCTCAGTGCAGCCTGTGGCGTATGCTACGTATGTGTTCTCTTGCCAGCTACTTGTAACACAGGATTTCGTAGAGGCTGAACCCCACACTCTAGCTAAAAACGCAAGCGAAATGCTGCACTGCACGCAACAAACGTAGCGAGGACGCACGGCGCCGCCATTCTGCTTGAATTTCTGCGATTTTCTTCAGCGCACGAAAGACATGCACGTGCTGCCTTTCCGCACGACAAGAAATACTGCGATGACTTTGTCTCTACCCGCCCTTCTCGTGCCCTTATTGGTTATAAATAAATTAGTTTTTAAATATCAGAATGCGCACATGTGCGCTTATGTCAACGCCATAGTCTCATACGAACGTCATTGATAAATCCGACACACTGCACCGAGCATGCACTCAAGCTCGATATATTCTGCTCATCTAACCAGTACAACGTAACCGATGGCCGATGTGTAAACGAATTCGATATGTATGGAAAGAACGCACAAACGGACGTTACACAAAAAAGCAAAGAAAAAGCAGGAATTATATGCAATGGCGTGGACATATTAAGGAATTATTAGCCTATTGTATCTGCGTGGTAGTAGAGAGCATGGAGGTGCAAAAGGGAGGTATACGTTTACCCGACCAGTAGACAATTATTTTCTGTTGCTGAGCTTATGCGAGCTGCGATACATGCGTTGCGCTGTACTGGAGCTGTTTTTGAAAGGAATGCACTAGTTTCGAGAACGCACTGATGAAATGTAGTGGAAGGCCACGTGGTCAACAACAGCTTGACTTAGGACGGCTGGTTTATGCTGTAACCCTGCTCAAACGTATGAAGAAACTAGGGAACAGAAGAGAGCTTTGATTTTCAACTGATTTTTTTCCAGTGTATGCTTGCTGTTTTTATATAACATAAGATACGCAGATCGCCTGCACAAGAACACTCTGTGATCACATACACTCTAGTACAACTCACCAGAAAAGCTCTCTCTATATCAATTATAGGTGTGTGCATTTGTTTGCCACCTTTGAGATGAAAAATGCTTGCCATATGACTGCTTGGTATTTTTCGTTTTTGCTTTTTTTCGCAAATGTCGTGGTCTTGACAAGAGCATTTCATTTGAATTTGCAATACAAAGGGATCTATGTATTTCATGGTCCTCTCAATATAGAGTTAGCACTAGATCAGTATTGTCTCCTCGCTGTCGCGCTGTTAGCTCCGTATACCGTTCTTTTGCATAGGTTGCTAAATGTCAGTAGTATAACGCCGGTGGCAAGTTTATCTCCGCTTCAGCGCACCATAAAGTCCGCGCTAGACCTTTTTTTTGTCCACTCGCTATTGCGCTGTTACCTTCATATGCCTTTTCCTTCCATAGGTTGCTAAATGTCAGTAGTATAGCGCCGCTTGCAACTGTTTATCTTTGTTTGAACATATGAGTGCTGGTTATGCCCATCGATGTATGCACGAATTAGTTCAATTTCTATGAATTTAAATTTTCTGACATGTGCTGTAAGATAATTTTCCATCATGCTTGTCGATCCTTCTGGCTAATGTTAACTGTTGCGCCAGCCTGTTTCGCAAAGTTCCCGCAAAACAGCCTATAGATGTATATATCAATAGTTTGTATGCATGTTTTTTGTGTGCCCGGTTTTTGAAAAACAAAGCGCGCGAACAGAATGTCATATATGCTGTTCAAAGCATACGTGCGCTATGTTCCGGCACTGAAACGCGTATACATGAATATATGAAGCTCAACGTCTGATTCTTACGTCGAATCTCTCAAGTGAATTTCGGTCATTCTTGTCTCGATCGGATCTCAATTGTTATATACAGCAGGCTTCCAAAGAGGCCCGGTCGATCAACCACGAAAGGCTGCGGCGTAGTCGACGTTGCCTCCAGGACGGCAGAAATGACTCAATGTTTCCTGTGAAATAATCTTTCTAGGCAAATATCGCGCCAAATTCGCCATTCCTCAGGCGATGCTGATGAGTGGCAAAATCGGCGCCATATTTGCCGGAGAAAGTTATCGGCTCAGCCGACGGAGGCTCTAAGGTGGCATACTTGGCACAGTGTTGCCGACAAATGGCGTCGGCCAGCCCATATTGTCTGTAGAAAGGCAAAATCGGCGCCATAGTTGCCGTTGAATGCCATCGCCTCAGCCGATGGCTGAGGCGATGGATATGCGGCCCCATGTTGCCGATTACAGTCGACGGCCTGCCGATATCGGCGGGGCAGCGGCTATAGTAGCCCGACGTTGCCAGTCATTGACGGTGGCTTAGCCGATACTGGCTTGCTGTCGGCAACGTTAGGCCGTGGATGGGCCGAACTTTGCCTCCATAAAACCAATATCGGCCCTACGTTGCGTTCTGCCTGGGGTCATTCACGCTGACCTCGTTTTTCCCATCATCCGGCCGCAGAGTGTGCTCACGAACGAGGAAGCTTCTGAAAAGCCTCAGACGAAGCGAGTACGAGCAGCCGGCGTCGGTGGTATAGTGGTTAGCATAGCTGCCTTCCAAGCAGTTGACCCGGGTTCGATTCCCGGCCGACGCAGAATTTTGTTTTTCTGAAATGCACTAGAAAAGTAAATAACCAGCTTGGGCCGCACTTGACAATCCTCCTTTTCCGTTGGTTTTTTTTTCACGAATAAATAAAGTTGTGGGTAATAATGTTGTGGGTAATATTTGAGACCAACGAGCTCGTCCTGTGTGTTAATATTTGAGACTTCAGGGCCTCTTCAGGATGGCATGCAAAATGGGAATCATGCGATGCTGGTGCCTTCCTGTAGCAACGTAGTCCCCTCACACGCGCATGGTCATCACTTCCGCAATGCATATCCAAATGCCCCAATATCATTTTTGTAGTGGTTGTTGCTTGTGGCTGTACACTTTTATTCGATAAAACCAGCATTGTGTCTAAGGTATCTGACTGATTGACAGATATAAAGAAGCTAAGTGACACGTGTGCAAGCATACAATCAGCTCTGCTTTCGAAAAAGGATATGGACTTCCTATCAGGAACCGTTTTGCGAACTTAGCAGTAAGCATGGCCACTTTAAATTGTAGTCTCTTTCGTATGCTCTGTTTATTCAGGTATTTACTCACGGCTTGGAAGAATAAACCTTCAGTTATTGCGCCCCGTGGTTTAATTGTCTTTGCTTCTCGTCCTCTTTACCGTAGGAGCTTTTAATATGGGTAAGGGAATGCATTTCTGCGTTTACTTCATTCTTTAGAAGAGCAGGCAGCTATTTTTATGTTGAAGAATCAAAGGAGTTGGAAATATTGTTGAGATTCATTCGGCTCATCTACTTCATCTGTACATGATCATAATCGCTTAGGTTTCGTTATCATTATCTCTTGTGGGTTGTCATCTAGAGTACGATCTGTAACTTGGGGTGAGCCGTTCTTTGTAGCCTCAAGACTTAATTAAACGGCATTGTTACCACAGCTTCACAGCATTTAATAACCTTGGTCATGCATGCTTTTTCTTTAGGACGAAAACACCGGCTTCCGCAAGGCTGCCTTTTCACGCAGTAAGGTACGCACGTGGAACGCACCTTAGACTTAACTCGTACTTGGAGGGTGAAGCGCGTTGCGCGGGACAGGAGAGCGCGACGAACGACACGGACGCTGAACTTCTGTCCCACTTATACTTTCCTCAATCTTATGAAAGGATACCTATTTTAGGTAAGGGAACGTTGGTTTATGCAAACGGGCCTAGGTGTCCTTTAAATTGATGACCCAGCCTTAGGACCGCCACGTGCGAACATATAGGGCTCTGCCTAGTCGCCACTTCGCGGCCTGCTGGGCGGCCCAGATATCCTCGTCGAGTTCGGAGCTGTGCAGGACATCGGCCCATCACGCCGACGCAATGTCGGGATTATTGCAGCTGCCCTAAATGTTGACGTTCGTGGGTGTCGCATACCAGCGCATCCCTGGTGCACACGCGCACCTGTGTTATTTTTGCTTTTTTTTCTGATAACGGACATATACGACTGGGCCAGCTGTAGACAGCTTATCTGTAATAACAGCGATGATAGCAAAATCATATGTGACGTCTACACCGTCGGCTTTACCCTATGCTTGTGACCAGTGAGTTGAAGCAGCTCCAACTTTATCCAAAGGAAGATTTACTTTCGGTGACCTTACAGACTTCGAGATTTCGCGTCGGTCGACTCTATCTTTCGGTATTCGATGTTGAGCGAAGCACGGAAATTACCCCTCGCTTGATAAAAAATTCACATTACCACCATTCTCCCCTACGCTGTCCGAAGCATTACAGAAGATGCCCCTAAACTTGCGTTGTTACCCTACTATCGGCAACACTGGGTATGACGCGCATAGGCGGGTGAACAGAAGTGTGCGCTGCTAAGACCACTGAGCTTTCCGCTAAATTATTTACTCAATTAGCTACGGTATAATTATACGGAAGACTGTTGACGTACGCTCTCGGAGGGGACTTTCCTTCGGCACTTCTTACCGGAGCCATATTCAGCTGAGTTTCGAAACAATGGGAAAGGGAGATTTTCCTGTTACAATATCCGCACTCCCAGCCAATCTTATTGAAGATTTTTTTCGGCTGAGTATTTCTGAGAAGTCTTCTATATTGCTACGGCACATACGCGAGTATGAGCTATTTCATGGTGTGACCAGAGAAGACGACGACGAAGCGACCACCTAACGCTGGCTGTTCTTGTTGTGCACAGTTACGGCAGTGCTTGTAAATACAGCTGTACATAGCCTTGTTTGTGCGTAACATCGTGGTGGAGGTGCGCGATCCTTGACCTCGCCACGGAGCTTCGCAGCGGCCGCTTTCTTGAAGCTCCCAAGATGGCTTCTGACGAAACGGCGCCGCCACCCGCTAATCCATCTGCGACAACCTACGCCACCGTTACAACACCCCGAGATCCCGGCGTGTTCTCAGGCCGCGAAGGTGCAGACGTGGAGGACTGGCTTACGCGGTACGAACGTGTAAGTGCCACTAACAGGTGGGATCCCACTCTCCAGCTTGCAAATGTACTATTCTTCCTCGACGGACCACCGCGAGCGTGGTTCGAAACTCACGAAGCCGACATCACAAGCTGGGACAGCTTCAAGCAGAAACTGCGCGACGTGTTTGGCAACCCATATGGTCGGCAGCTGGCTGCTAAAAAGGAACTGTCCGCGCGGGTCCAAACGTCTACTGAACCTTACATCGCCTACATTCTAGACATCTTGGCTCTATGTCACAAGGCCGACGTCAACATGCCGGACGCAGATAAGGTAGCTCACATTCTGAAAGGCATCGCTGACGATGCATTCAATCTGCTCGTCTTCACCGGGACTTGCACGCTCTGTCCGCCGTTACGTGGCTGCCTGCGAGGAGTGTCAACGTCGCAAACGGCCTCCCCTTCCACCTGCCGGTCGCCTTCAGTCGCTTGACATCCCCGCAGAACCCTTCTTCCGCGTCGGACTCGACCTTCTAGGCCCCTTCCCCATCTCAGCCTCCGGAAACAAGGGGGTAGCGGTGGCGACAGATTACGCCACGCGCTATGCGATCACCCGCGCACTACCGACCAGCTGTGCCACTGATGTTGCGGATTTCCTGCTGCGCGACGTCATCCTCCATCATGGTGCTCCGCGACAGCTACTCACTGACCGTGGCCGTAACTTTCTGTCCCAGGTAATCGCCGACATCCTCCGTTCTTGTTCCACTCAACACAAACTGACCACTTCATACCACCCCCAAACCAACGGTCTCACCGAGCGCTTAAATCGCACCATTACAGACATGCTGGCTATGTACGTTTCCGACGATCATCGCGACTGGGACGTCGTGCTTCCTTACATCACATTTGCGTACAACTCCTCTCGTCATGACACTGCTGGATTTTCGCCGTTTTATCTGTTGTACGGACGAGAACCCGCTTTACCTCTGGATAGCATACTCCCTCCGTCAGCCGCTGCTACCACTGAGTATGCCCATAAAGCCATTGCACGCGCAGATCACGCTCGCCAGCTTGCCCGTGTTCGGCTTATGGCGTCACAAGGCAGTCAACAGCGTCGCTACGATGCTCGACATCGTGAAGTATATTTTTCGCCTGGTCAACTTGTCCTCCTATGGACTCCATGCCGCCGTGTGGGCTTATCCGAAAAGCTCCTTTCCCGATACGCGGGACCGTACCGCGTGTTGCGCCAAGTGACTCCTGTGACGTACGAAATTGCTCCCGTCTCGTCCACGCAGGCCGATCTCAACTCATCCAGCGACGTCGTTCATGTCTCACGGCTCAAGCCTTACCACTACACTTCTGACGACACCTTTTAGCCGCTCCGAGACGGAGCTTCTGCCGCCGGAGGTCATGCTACGGCACATACGCGAGTATGAGCTATTTCATGGTGTGACCGGAGAAGACGACGACGAAGCGACCACCTAACGCTGGCTGTTCTTGTTGTGCACAGTTACGGCAGTGCTTGTAAATACAGCTGTACATAGCCTTGTTTGTGCGTAACAATATACACGCTCAGCCATTTCAGAAAATGAAGAGCGAGCAGTGGTTAGGACTTCTTTACGCGCTTATTACGGAGCGCAAGTCGTGAGTGGTTGTACGCTCAGCTTTTTGAATGTTCTGCAAATATTTTACGCATGACGCGTACACACACTGCGCGTATACTGCATTTTCAGCTAGTACAGGCGATAAAGCTGCAGCGCATCATATAGCGCGTGTATGTTATTGTGTCGTACAATACGCCATCCTCATGGTAAGACAGAGTTAGAAAATGTCCCTTAGGTATTTTATCAGCCTCCCTTTTGTCAAAAGAAAGAATACTTCCTCTTGGAAACTATTTTAATGCAGGAAAGCACAGGAATGCATGTTTTCCATTTTGCTTGTCATAAATTTAGCAAGACCCTCAATCCGCGCTTCCTGCACACAGCATTGTATATATAAAGGTAATTCCAGGTTGATCGTCCACGAAGCACAAAAGCTACTTATGGAAATTTGCGGCGTAGGTAATGGATGGGTACGTGCGTTTCGGGATGCATAAATTAAAAAAAAAGGAGGGGGGTGTTGCGTTGCTCTATGCTTTGCAGAAATTTAGCGGTGTAAGAAAATTTTACCGGTGCATGGTGGAATAGCGCAATTTCCTCTTATCGTTAGACTCAGGTCTTATAAAAAAAAAAACGGCAGGAAAGTGCATTGTATTACCATTCAACAAACCAAACGGTTCATTTTGCGCTGTTTTTGTTTTACCTGCTCCAGAACCGTATTCTTCGACTCGTCACTCATTTAAGACCTTTCGTTTTTCGCTGTATTTTGAACTGTATATTGAACTTGTAATAATGCTTTTCTTTTGCTTCAGTCCTCAACTTTATTGTTCGATGTCCAGGCAGAAACTGTGCCTAAAAACAGAATTACCATTTCTCCGACGTTTATGGAACCAGGGTTATGCTGAATTTCTATAGTAGCTTTCTTTCTTTTTCAGCATTTCTTCGTTTTTGCTTGATCACGTTTCCCATTGAATACCGATACCTTTGTTGAATATCCAGCGCAACCTTCCCTTTTCATTTTAACATTACTGGGACAACAAGGAGCAAAACGACTTTTCCCCTGTCAATGACACAATCTTCCACGATACCAAAAGCACCGCTCTTAACAGCGATAAAGAGCTTGATAAGTGACAAAACGTGAAAAGGAGAAGTAGTGGTGGCGGCGCCACATTGATGTTCCCAAACCCAATCGTTGTGCCATCAGAAATTTAGAAGGCGCCTGCTAGGGCACACATTACTGTCCGCTGGTAAAATTGAATTGCATTGTTTTCGTACGTAGCAAGAGAGATAATGTAAGAATTTTCATGATATTCCGCGCTGCCCAATGCGGACAAAATACTAAAAAAGTCTTTGAAATCCGTGACGTCATCTAGCGCTTACACGCAGAGCTTCTCGCGGGAGAATCAAAAATGAAACTGTGACCTTTATCTTATGCTTTAATACTAGACCCATGACGATGAACGCAACGACAACATAATTCTCGTGAAATGTCTATCTGTATAAACTCTTTAATTTTTTCACTTCAGTGCTTCGCGATCCAGGAGAAGCAGGTTACGCGTTCGTTTCCTGCGCTTCTAATGTCACAGTCAGGGTCCTTTTGTCATTAAAAATGTGTCGGCATGAGAATTAGTCAGTTAATGCTGATGAACCAACAAACATTGACGCCTAGGGAAGCATAGGGGAAGTTATTAATGTTCCTAATTTTGGTATTGTAATTTGGAGTAAGTAGAAAAGAATAAAAGTGGACGAAAAGACAAACGTGCCTTCTGTGGACACGGAGCTCAGGACCTTCGGATCACGCGTCCGAGCATAGGACGCGTTATCCCAAGATCGTGGGTTCGGTTCCCTCAGAAAAAAGGTTTGTCTTTACGTCTGCCTTCTACTTGCTCCGCAGTTACAATGCTACAATTGACTTCCCCTATGCTTTCCGACGCTTCAGTGTTTGTTGGTTCATTAAGTTGTTTGCAACCAGTAAACGAGCCCTCGACCCCTTCCCTTTCGTTACTTCGGCTAATGCTGGAGATTTCATTGCAAAAGGTATTTATCCATGAACAAAACGCCTTAACGAAAAAGAAGGATCGCCAAGTAGGGCCCATACCGTTTTCGCTACGAGTTGCTGCATAAAAAAAAAGAGAACAGAAAAATACTGCGTCGGCCGGGAATCGAACCCGGGTCAACTGCTTGGAAGGCAGCTATGCTAACCACTATACCACCGACGCTTTTTTTTCTTTAAACCAGTTTATTGACACAACACAAACATAAATAGCAGGTAACATACAGTTTTTTTTTCTTAAACAGCAATGCAGACTACTACAGTAGTCTCGATGGTGTTATTTCTTAATATTCCTTTAGGTAAACCAGAGGCTGAACCCTGGCTACCCAATCCGGAACAAACTCTTGATCTTTTAGTACATCAATGTACTGGCCGATGCATTCTCGAAAGAGCACACGTGCTGGCCGCCTGTCCGGGTCGCAGTGAAACCCGGCCATTCGAGCTCGCCATAAACAATGGAGGCCAAGTAGCATTATCAGGTCGAAAGGGAGCCCATCATCGTTTTCAACAGTTAAAAACCGAATTCCAATTGGATGTAGAGGCAAATCTTTCTTCAGCGTCCTTTGTAGCACATCCCAGAAATAGACCCCTTCCCAACAGTGCAAGAAAACATGATCTATTGTCTCTGGTTTTCTACAAATAAAACAATGGGATCCCCATGGCAAATAAAAACCTCGCTCTTCCAAAAAGGTCCGCACTGGCAAAGTACCAGAGTGTAACTTAAAAAAGAAGGTTTTTGCACTTGACGGAATTTGCATTTTTTTTACTCGTTTGAGTACGTCCTGGCCTTCGCCTCCACTGTTTATGGCTCTATACAGAGGTACTGGAAAAATCATGTCACAAATGTCTTTATATAATTTCTTTCGATTAACTGAAAAAAGATATTCATTTGAAAACCTGACAGACAGGAAACGGACGCTGTCCACAATTTCCTTAAAGTAGCCTCGTGTAGATCCAGGCATACTTGCGGTGCTAACAACATAATTAGGTAAAGAGCGACAGGCATACAGTTCGCAAAAAGGGATCTTGAACATCCCGAAAGAAAAGGAAACGACTAACTAGTTGGCGCACGAATAGATGCGACAAACCGAGTCCTCCAGCTTTAACTCGTCTGAACAGATTCGTCCTACTGCATCTTTCCCAAGTCGAACCCCACACAAAAATGGCGAATATTCTATGAAGCTTTTGAACATTCACACGCTTACAACAGAACACTTGCATCACATACCATAGCTTGCTCATGAGAAATACATTACATACAGCAGCTCTAGAAAACAATGAGAGACAAGTGGTGTTGAACCGCGTTGTTTTTTCCCGAATTTGTTTCACCTGATCAACCCAGTATTCATCAGTGCTTTTATAGTGCTTGAAGGGTACGCCTAAGTACTTTCCTGGACTTTTAAACCACCGTATGTTAGCATAAGTATCCGGGGCTTGTGACCATTCACCGTGCCATAACCCCAGACTCTTTCCCCAGTTTACTAAACTTCCTGTAATTTGTCCAAATTCCCTAACAACAGCACTTGTCTCTTGCACACTTTCTTTTCAAGTACAACACACTGCTACATCATCAGCATACGCCAGAACTTTAACTTCGGCTTCGAGGAGCCTAAAACCACGGATTCTTTCATTGCGTAAGATTGCCAAACATAAACTCTCAATATACAGCGCAAACAACAGTGGGCCTGCTGGGCAGCCCTGGCGGACAGAACGTTCCAGCTTAATAGGATCTCCCGGCATCTTGTTGATAATTAGCCTAGTAGTACAATTCTGATACGCCAGGGCTACACCGTCTCTAATTACCGATCCAACATTAACGTGCTCAAGTATAGCAAATAGCGCATCATGCGGTACGCGATCAAAAGCCTTTTCTAAATCGAGCTGCAGAATGGCTACAGCAGATTGAAGGGCATCGCAGCACTCAAGGACACACCGCATAGTGTGTGTGTTGGTCAAAATGGAACGCCCCTTGATTCCACATGTTTGGTGCTCGCCAACTATTTCTGTAATCACAGACTGTAATCTCCCTGCCAAAACTTTCATAAAAATTTTATAGTCAGTATTAGTAAGCGAAATGGGCCTATACGACGTTCCAAAGACAGAGGAAAAAGAAAAACTGAAGTTAGTTACGTCGTATACCACCGACGCGAGCTCCTCGTGTTCTCTCAAAGCTTTTCAACTGTTTCCTCGTTCGCGAGCACTGCGCTCCGGCCGGATGATGGGAAAAACGAGGTCAGCGGGAATCACTTGCGTCAGCTGCTACGGCGCCGTCAGCTCGGCTCGCGTAAATGCGGGGAAGCTGGGCTAGGCGGAGAGGGATCACTCGGGACATGTTCATCTAATTCAGCTTTGCGTTCAAAAGGCCTCCTATAGCCTCGTCTCGTTATCTTTGAGCCGTTCAGAAATTCGAGAGGTTGCCCATATCTATGCCGCACTGACGCAGTTCCGTTGTTCGAGGCTTACTGTTGCGGCAAGAAATATCGTTGACGGGGCTACAGTTTCTTACGTTTAACCTTCCAGCCTTCACTCGATATTTTGCCTATGCCAGGATTTGGCGCTCAATGATGCTATATTTTATATATTTATTTCTTCATCTCTACTTGGATTAGAAACGACAGCAAACAAAAGAAAGACGTTACAGACACTATGAAAAAAAAAGCAAATAAGCACAATGCAACAAAATTACTGAACTGAAAGAGTTTGCACTGAACGGCTCTGTTTTCCACCGGATGCCATCCATCAAGTTTTCCTTGCCCGACGCGATTGAAGGTTTGCAGAAAGGTCGCAATACCATCCAAGTGTTCATTTCAAGTACTCCCAGGCCTTCTTCAAGGGCCACGCGCCGTGGCAGCGCAAGCAGGATCTTCCTGCGTGCTTTGATAAACTTTTCTCTCTCTCTTAATTTTTCTCCTGCAACTTTTATTCCTCTTCCATTGTATGCGTTTTCTGCTTCATCTTCATCATCGCCATCCGCTTCCTCTTCGTCGTCGTCGTTACCCCCTGCTTACTAACTGATTTCGTCTTTTTCTTCTTCGCCGTTTTTTTCCCTTCTTCACCAACAGTATCTTCTCTTTCGTTCATGAATGCACAGGTCAGAGACCGCTATCAATGATCGGAGCCGTAGCTGAGAGGGCAAGATGCCCGACCATGTGTTAAGGGCCTGTAATGCTTGCAGTGGCACCACCACTATAGAGCTGGGTTCACGTCCGAACAGGCGTGAAGCTTTTTCTTTTTCTTTTCTTTCTTTTTCACGCTGGAGCTAACAGCGGTTACGGACACCATAGCCACCAATTTCGGCGACTGTAACATGCCCATAGAAGCTGAAGCTGTAAAATGGATGAAGGAACGAAGAGACAGGTATACGTAGTATCACTTTAGCAACGGAATGTCCTAAGCAAGTCGGCGATAATATTTTTTAGGGGCCGCCTTTATGCACACCAATATAACCATAAATTTAGGTATTTGTTCAGTATCGTCCCTTTAATTTCTTCTTTTTTCGCTTTAACGTTACGGGCACCGGTAAGGAATATTCTAATGTCCTTATCTTTTGTGCTTTTGCTTTCTATTTTCCTGAATTTATCGAAAATTCGTTGTGTTTTCGTTCTGAAATTTTAACGTGCCTGTATCAGCACTACAAAAAATTGAGTAACTGCTGGTTTCATATCTTTGTTTGGAAATCGTGAATTGTTAAACTTAAGCCGGAATGAATCAGGAAGCAGTTTAAGGCTGTTTTTGTCACCGTTGTTCAGCAATCAGGCATATTCAAACACATCAAAGATCTAAATCCAGTCATGGCTGTCACGAGAGCTCTCCTATATGCTCCGAACTAAAATTATACTGGTGTCACACGGGCGTTTCGAAGGCATTCGAACCGACAGTCCATCGACTCAAAGGTCAAGTTTGCGCTGCTGCACGAGCGGTTTCAATGGTCGTGGAGTCGATAGTCTATCGAGTCAACGGAGCAGCCTACAACTCCTTCGAGACTTCGAAGGCCTTTGAAAGACGGAAGCGGAAGCGGCGCGAACTCCGACATATGTTGCACCGGCAGCTCCCGCGCGCGTTAGCTTCGGAGGCCACAGCTATATTTATGCCGTCGTATCAATAAGTAAAATAATACACCGGTGAAAAATATCGGACGCCGAGAGGCCAACGTTCTCGCTTTATTGCACTAGTTCTAGAACGAATACGCCGTCACTGCCATTAAACACAGATGCCATGCAGATGGTGGGGATGGATGGATGGATGCTAAGAGAATCCCCTTTGTAACGGGGCGGTGACATGTGCGCCACCAGGCTCGTAAAAATTTTTAAAAACTTTTCTTTTGTTCCCGTTCTCTTTAAATTGGCCTCTTGTCTTTTAAATCTACTTCAATTAAATCTATCATACTATAGCAAAAATATAAATTCATAGCCCAGTTCTCCACCCCTTATGGAAGAAAGTCCTTATTTTTCCCTATGATTATTTTTGTCCGTTCTCTCTAGTTTTCTGCCACCAATATTCTAACCGCCTCTTACTCATTTCAATCGCGGGTATGTTCAGCTTTCTATTGCTCTCCCAAAAACCCAAGGCTTCATGTAAGGTAGTGACCAAACGTACCACTGGGAGGATATTTCCGAATTCAATGAGAACATGCTCCCTTTTTTCCCTATCTTCCTCACAGCATGTGCATTTTTCTTCTTCTTTATTGAATTTCGCTTTGTAACTACGCTTTCTAAAGCTGCCCTACCTCGCTTCAAAGAGTAAAGCGCTTCCTCTTGAATTATCATGAAATGCCTCCCTTATTAGCTCGTTTTTGCCCTGTCTGTAGTTATGCAGAGGCGGATTTTTTTCCCATCGTTGCCATCCAGTAAATCTCCGCCTCTCTAAGTTTTCGCTTTACGCTCTTTCTTGTCAGTTCTCTTAGAGCCTGGTGAGCCTCTTAGTTCTTTTTCTCCACTGCGTGTCAACGTTCTTTCTATATGCATTACGGGACACCTTCACGGCCCATCTGTTCTCTGCATATTCCTTAGCCTCTCTTCAAACGTTAGTTTGCTCTGGGCTTCCCTTGCCTCAAAACTGGCCCATCCCATATCGCCCTTTACAGCCTCATTTGTCGTTTTCCCGTGAGCACCTAACGCGAGGCGTCCCACAGTTCTTTGATTCACATACATTCCAACAGACTATAGAGTCTCGTCTTCCGTTCCGCATATATTCACCAGCCATTGTTTATAATCTCGACTGTCCGCGAACAAGACAATATCGTCAGCATAAAATAAACCCGGAAGCATCTGCTCAATCACCACGCCGTCCTGTTTGTGTGACAGATTGAAACCAATGTTGCTATCTCCTAGCACTTTTTGCATTCTAACCACGTACAGCATGAATAAGAGAAGCGACAAAGGACATGCCTGCCTCAGTCCATGGAAAATATCAACGTTCTCTATGCTACTGATTCCTTCCCTTTCTATGCATACCGTATTTTCTCGATATATCTTCCTCAGAAGCTGTACAAAATCGTCGCCTATGCCCATTCCTTCGAATATTTCCCGCAATATTTCATGATTAACATTGTCATACGCCCCAGTGATGTCTAGAAAGCCGCATACAAGGGCCTGCTTTCTACTTTAGATATTTCTATACACTGAGTAAGAAACACTGCGTGTTGCGCCATCTGGTGTGTATGAAGCAAACAACTTTTGAGGCTGGCACTAGGCAATTAGGCTTAGCAGCGTCGAAATTGGCAGGTTTTCTGACTTATGAGTGCAAAACATCGGACCGTGCTGCCCTCTGTTGACTTCCTTACACAACCACACGTGGGCCGCACAGCGATCCTTGTGTCAGTTACAAGCAAAATGAAATTGTAATGCCCAAATTGTACTTTGTAGCAAGCATAAAACACGTTCCGAATTGGAACTTCTTATATTCGGTGCATTGTCGATATGTGCGATCTATATTTTTATTCCCTACTGTTCCCGGCCAATCAGAACCTGCAGCAAAGCAGCATGGTGATGTCATATCCGCTCGGAGAAACTGTTGATGTATGGCGCTGCAGTCAGCGCGGAAACCGATTTCAGGTACGAATTAAAATATAATACGTTTCAATTTCGCCACTTTCACTGGTGTTTCTGTCATCGTCAAGTCCCACACAAAGCAAATGTGCAATAAAATCAATGTGCGTAAAATGCGTTTCAGGGCCCCTTTAAGATGCTTCAGGTGTGCGCCTCGTCAAGACAATTACGAGCTTGCGATGTCTGTGACAAGTTATATCCCCTTAATTCCCTCACTGCCCAAGCGAAAATTAATATGATGCTTTGAAGGTGATTTACGGCTTACAATTTGACCAGAAGGATAGCCACATACAATTCGACCTACACCTTTATAGGCGCAACGAAGCACGCGAGCAACAAATATCTTTGTGTACTTACAGATTGTACCGTATGTGTCAACCACAAATAAAAAAACCGAAATCTTTATTGCTCCCGCAGCCTGAAGCCCAGGCCCGGCCCCGGCCCGTAGCTTCAAGCCCGGGCCCGGCCCAGGCCCGTGGCTTCAAGCCCGGGCCCGGCCCAGGCCCGCACTTTCGAGCCCGGGCCCGGCCCGGGCCCGCCCGAAAACGCTTCAGACGGCCCGGCCCGGCCCGCGGGCCGGGCCGGGCCCGGGCTTTCGGGCCGGCCCGGGCCCGTGCAGTGCTCTAGCTGAGAGGGCAAGATGCCCGACAATGTGTTAAGGGCCTGTAATGCTTGCAGTGGCACCACCACTATAGAGCTGGGTTCACGTCCGAACAGGCGTGAAGCTTTTTCTTTTTCTTTTCTTTCTTTTTCACGCTGGAGCTAACAGCGGTTACGGACACCATAGCCACCAATTTCGGCGACTGTAACATGCCCATAGAAGCTGAAGCTGTAAAATGGATGAAGGAACGAAGAGACAGGTATACGTAGTATCACTTTAGCAACGGAATGTCCTAAGCAAGTCGGCGATAATATTTTTTAGGGGCCGCCTTTATGCACACCAATATAACCATAAATTTAGGTATTTGTTCAGTATCGTCCCTTTAATTTCTTCTTTTTTCGCTTTAACGTTACGGGCACCGGTAAGGAATATTCTAATGTCCTTATCTTTTGTGCTTTTGCTTTCCATTTTCCTCAATTTATCGAAAATTCGTTGTGTTTTCGTTCTGAAATTTCAACGTGCCTGTATCATCACTACAAAAAATTGAGTAATTGCTGGTTTTATATCTTTGTTTGGAAATCGTGAAGTGTTAAACTTAAGCCGGAATGAATCAGGAAGCAGTTTAAGACTGTTTTTGTCACCGTTGTTCAGCAATCAGGCATATTCAAACACATATCAAAGATCTAACCAAAAGAAGAGGCGTGCAGGACACGGACACGCGTTTGTGGTGTTCTCTGCTCTCCTTGTGTCCGTGTCCTGCACGCCTCTTCTTTTGGCTATGGACTGTTACCAACTCGCTCAACTTTCTGTCCTTTAAAAGATCTAAATCCAGTCATGGCTGTCACGAGAGCTCTCCTATATGCTCCGAACTAAAATTATAGTGGTGTCACACAGGCGTTTCGAAGGCATTCGAACCGACAGTCAATCGACTCAAAGGTCAAGTTTGCGCTGCTGCACGAGCGGTTTCGATGGTCGTGGAGTCGATAGTCTATCGAGTCAACGGAGCAGCCTACAACTCCTTCGAGACTTCGAAGGCCTTTGAAAGACGGAAGCGGAAGCGGCGCGAACTCCGAGATATGGCGCACCGGCAGCTCCAGCGCGCGTTAGCTTGGGACGCCACAGCCATATTTATGCCGTCGTATCAATAAGTAAAATAATACACCGGTGAAAAATATCGGACGCCGAGAGGCCAACGTTCTAGCTTTATTGCACTAGTTCTAGAACGAATACGCCGCCACTGCCATGAAACACAGATGCCATGCAGATGGTGGGGATGGATGGATGGATGCTAGGAGAGTCCCCTTTGTAACGGGGCGGTGACATATATGTGCGCCACCAGGTTCGTAAAAATTTTTAAAAACTTTTCTTTTGTTCCCGTTCTCTCTAAATTGGCCTCTTGTCTTTTAAATCTACTTCAATTAAATCTATCATACTATAGCAAAAACATAAATTCATAGCCCAGTTCTCCACCCCTAATGGAAGAAAGTCCTTATTTTTCGCTATGATTATTTTTGTCCGTTGTCTCTAGTTTTCTGCCACCAATACTCTAACCGTCTCTTACTGATTTCAATCGCGGGTATGTACAGCTTTCCATTGTTCTCCCAAAAACCCAAGGCTTCATGTAAGGTAGTGCCCAAACGTACCCCTGGGTGGATATTTCCGAATTAAATGAGAACATGCTCCCTTTTTTCCCAATCTTCCTCACAGCATGTGCATTTTTCTTCTTCTTTACTGAATTTCGCTTTATAACTACGCGTTCTAAAGCTGCCCTATCTCGATTCAAAGAGTAAAGCGCTTCCTCTTGAATTATCATAAAATGCCTCCCTAATTAGTTCATTTTTGCCCTTTCTGTAGTTATGCAGAGTCGGACTTTTTTCCCATCGCTGCCATCCAGTAAATCTCCGCCTCTCTAAGTTTTCGCTTTACGCTCTTTCTTGTCAGTTCTCTTAGAGCCTGGTGAGCCTCCTAGTTCTTTTTCTCCACTGCGTGTCAACGTTCTTTCTATATACATTACGGGACACCTTCACGGCCCATCTGTTCTCTGCATATTCCTTAGCCTCTCCTCAAACGTTAGTTTGCTCTGCGCTTCCCTTGCCTCAAAACTGGCCCATTCCATATCGACCTTTACAGCCTCATTTGTCGTTTTCCCGTGAGCACCCAACGCGAGGCGTCCCACAGTTCTTTGATTCACATACATTCCAACAGACTATAGAGCCTCGCCTTCCACCTGAAACAGACTATAGAGCCTCGCCTTCCGTTCCGCATATATCCACCAGCCATTGTTTATAATCTCGACTGTCCGCGAACAAGACAATATCGTCAGCATAAAATAAACCCGGAAGCATCTGCTCAATCACCACGCCGTCCTGTTTGAGTGACAGATTGAAAGCAATGTTGCTATCTCCTAGCACTTTTTCCATTCTAACAACGTAAAGCATGAATAAGAGCGGCGACAAAGGACATCCCTGCCTCAGCCCATGGAAAATATCATCGTTTCTCTATGCTACTGATTCCTTCCCTTTCTATGCATACCGTATTTTCTCGATATATCTTCCTCAGGAGCTGTACACAATCGTCGCCTATGCCCATTCCTTCGAATATTTCCCGCAATATTTCCTGATTAACATTGTCATACGCCCCAGTGATGTCTAGAAAAGCCACATATAAGGGCCTGCTTTCTACTTTAGATATTTCTATACACTGAGTAAGAAACACTGCGTGTAGCGCCATCTGGTGTGTATGAAGCAAACAACTTTTGAGGCTGGCACTAGGCAATTAGGCTTAGCAGCGTCGAAATTGGCAGGTTTTCTGACTTATGAGTGCAAAACATTGCACATACTTTGTCCCTTTTGGTACATGAGATTAAGGAAAGGCTCAATTTAAAATTTGTTCATTGCCATCGGTGCGAATGGCAAGCAATTAGTGCGAAATAGAATTGAGGCGGGTGCTTTGGTTGCCGCCATGTTGTTGAGAAATCACTCGGAGACTCAACGGCCACTCAGAAGTGCCCTGTAGCAGCGCCAGAACTTATTTTCAGTCGATGTAGTTGTGGGCTTTTCGAAGGTCGTCGACTCGAAGGCCTTTCAGTGTGCCAGTGGGACACAGGTATTATTTGTTCTTGGAAGATATTCCTCGTTTTTTGGGATGGTTCAGAGCAGGCCGACCTGTCATTCTTGCTCTTCCGCGACTATATATCCCACGAGGAAGATTAGACCATACGGTAATGTTTTGTCTTTTGGGACGCAAAAGTACCGGATGTTTTTAGGAGTGATATCACAGTCCTTTTCAATGTGCTCTGCAGAACATCCTGAAACAAGACAGCATCGCAACAGTCTATGTAACCATGATAAATAGTTTCGGGTTTTTTTTTTTGCACAATCCGCAATTGGTATCCCAGGGAACAAAGAACCCTATAGTTTTTTGCCATGCCTTCACATGAAGAGTAGCCGTGCGCAGTTTTATTCTTTCTTAATTGCTAAATTCTTATCAATCGCAGTTAAATGCTTTCTCAATTGTTTGATTATGTCATTGCGTATAACGATGATTTTAAGCACGTCTTGCTTGAATTTATCATACTGTTTATTTCATATGCAGTACGTTGGGTTTCGAATCCTTACCATCTCGTAACAGTGGCTTGAGGTCAAAAGGTGGTCGGTACCGGAGATGGCGGGATTGGCACGCTGCTTTGCGCAAATGCAAGTGTCGCTCCCTGCGGGCTAGGTATAGATTGCCTCACTGTAAAACAGCAAGATGTGTGCCTTCACCTGAGTCACATAGCTTTAGAGTTTTGAGATCCCAACAAGGCCACTTTGCACCAAAAAAAAAACAACAAAGAAGAACGTACAAACCGCGCGCAATTGTCTTACAAGTGGAAACGGCACGCACGTGGATGAGGATGAGCGTCATGTAGTACAGGAACTGTGCTTGTGCCACTGTTCCTCGGGCGAGACAACGATAACGGCGCGCATGCGCTCTGCCGACTTGGCAGCATAACAGCAAGAGGCTGCCCGACGCCTGTCTTCTTCCCTCTTTGTACTCGCTGAAGAAGGCTGCACTGAAGTACCCGGTGTCTGTCTTCATCGGTGAGCCGGGCAGCTCGCCATTAAGTTGCTGTTTCCTTGTTACTGGAGACCTTCATCTTCACAGCTTTATACTACGGACGAAAGGAAACAAAACGCAAAATAGTGAAGAAATTGATATTGTCAGGTCACATTGTCAAGGAGAATGGCATTCACCGTGATCCTGACAAGGTTTCCGCAATTCTGCACTTTCCTCCTCCCGACAAGGCCAAAGGTCTTCGTTGTTCCTAAGGCCTCGCTTCCTATTTTCGCCAATTCATACGGCACTGCGCCACCATAGCTGCCCTTTTGCCCAACAAACTACTCAGATCTCATGTTCCCTTTATATGGTCTCAAAACCGAATGAGCTTTCGACTATCTTGAGCGCGTCCTCACTTCTGAAGCCGTAATCCTCCATTTTGATGAAACCGCACCTACTCTCCTGCATACGGACGCCAGTGGTCACGGCATTGGGGGCATTCTCCTGCAGCAAGACCCGTCTTTCCGACAGAGGATCCTTACGTACGTAGGCCGCCTTCTGACAAATGCCGAGAAGAACTACACACACCACTGAAGAAGAATGTCAAGCAGTCGTTTGGTCCATGCAGAAATACCGACCTTACCTTCACGGCCGACATTTTGCTATCATGACGGAACACCACACCTTAAGCTGCTGGTTATGCATAAGACATCACGCCTTATGCACTAGGTGTTTCAAAGAATGCGTTAGAAATTCTTGAAAATACAAGAAACTCGATATTTGCGCAGTTTTCGCTAGAGCACATTGCCCGCAGGAGCACTTTCTATAAAGTAAGCTGTTGTGAAAATTTGAAGCGCAGCCGACAGAGTTAAACCAATTAGCACTTGAATCAGATCTGCCTGGCGGTCACGGCTACTGGGAGAATGGAACATAATTTTACAAGAAGTCCGTAGTCCGTTCTAAAATTTGCGAAATGGAGATGCTGGTGATTTCTAGTTTGACGAAATCCGTCTCTCTTAGCGCGAGCAATCGAAACTGAATTGAAAAAGAGCCAGTCGCCTCGGCTTTCTCTATAGTGCGCTGTGTGACACAGTTCTCTCCACCCTTTGCCGAGTAAGGATTAGCAAGCGTCGTTATCAAGCGGTGATTCCTCCAGTTTTGTTGCTGCGCTTGATGGCACATGCAGGAATTGGCACATGGTGAAGTCGATTGCTCTTAGTCCTTGATAAACGGAAGAGGAAGTACTGCGCCACACTGGAAACTACCGAAGGTTGAGGCAACGGCACTCTTTGGCAACACAGTTTAGGGTCCTTGCATGAAAGTAGCGGGATTTCATCGATGTGTATAGATAACCAGCATCACCTTTTCGCTAATTTCAAAAGAAATAATTGATTCCTTGCACCCATGCCTTCCATTCCGTCATTGCTACTAACTCTCCGGCTGGTCTGGTCTAAAAGGTAAGTGAGGCGTGAAATCGCACAGAACGGAGGAACCGAAAAGCCGTATCATATGTACGGTCTGCCCGTCGCATCACTTTAGTGCAGGCATGTGTTTCAGATCTACACTGTCACAGGTGCGACTTCCACAAGAGATGAACAAAGCAAAAAGAAGAAAAATAAGGAGAATGAGCCTTAGACGGAACCGAACCTCCTCCAGCAACACATGCTGCCCAGCAATTCTTCACCGCTCCCTACCCAAAGAGACGGGAATCAACGTCACTATCATGACTGTTATGTTCTACGGCTCATATGTCAATAGAGCAGAGTAGACAACGCTACAATGGGCGCTATTCAACTGCTCTTTCGTCTCTACTCCGGAGCAGACAGGCGCCAGCCCACCGCGTCTTTGTTGACGCGACCTTGCTAATGCTTTCTGAAGGCAGGCTCGTTTGGAAGCAAGTGTCCTCCTCGAAAGCCCCCTCTCGGGCACGGCGGGGCGCCGGCCCTGCGCTGCAGTTTGTCGGCCTTCGGGCCTTTTAGAGGAAAGCTTATGGTGATGGTCGTGGCGCCGCGACGCGTGGTCCCAGTACGAGGAGGGCGATGACTGACAATCACTTCTTGCTTCCCTTAACCATTGAAAGGGTCAGTGAAAGGGCCTGTCCACAATTAGTCTAACGACCGGCACCACTTCCGATTCTCCGAATGTTTACGGCAACACCAATTGATACCAGGAACGGTATGCATTATTCTGTCACTTCGGCTGGCCGATGAGAGGGGGGACTGTGGATACTCGGCACAGAAACGGGTAAAGAACTTTGAAAGCGTCCGCGCAACGAGGAACCGCTAAGAGCGCGGGAGGAGAGATAGAGCCATATTGAGAAAGAGTGATCAAACGCCTGTCGACATTGTAGAAATACTGCTATCGAGATTAATGGCAGTCGAAGAAGGATTGGGTTACATTCACTGGTAAATGTATTGGCTAAGAGAATGTTGATGTGGATTGGCAGTGGTCCCATCCCCCTTTATTTGTTTACTGCAGTGTATAAGAGATTGTGTAGGACCGATAATCCTTCAGTCTAGGCTGCAATCACCGATCTGATAGACCAGCAATACTCCGTATGATGCAACTTTATTCTGGGCCGTAACCACATAGTGGTCGAACTGTGAGACGCGGTTCGTCGTATGTAGCAACAGTGCTCTAGACTCTAACTTAGGACAGTTAAGTAGAAGAGTAAGACGCTGTTAATGTTTGTGTTGTCGTTAGTGTGCTTCGGCAAGCTGTACATAGGACTCTGTAATTATTCCGCTACAATATATCTTCAAGTTTCATTACCTCCAAACCTGCCTCCTCCTTCATTGACGCCGATCATCTAGCTCCTTGACGGGGCACGATCCAGATAAAGGAGAACACAAAGAACAAGCTTAACTATCGCCATCATCGTCATGTACAATCGAGGAGTCTCAGCCTTCGTCCCTAAGTAGCTGAGCATAAAATGACAACAAAAGATAAGCTCTATAAATCGCAGGACGGGCCCTGCATCATCCACTCAAGCCACGACAGTGTTTAACAGTCGTGAAAATCTGAGCCATGTTCGCAAAACCATTTTACGACAGAACATTTCGTAAGAGAATGTTTCAGCCAATCCCGAAGCTGCACATCATTAGCGAAGCCATTCGACCAATCGCAAGAAAAACTTAGGACAGATATGTATTGCGAATTGTGTCCCAGTTCCGTGAGCGCCGCCTATAAAGAGAGCTAAGTTGTGGAAAATAACAGAGCGGATCACTCTCGGGAAGGCTTGCTGCATTTAGCGGAAACCCAATTATGGCCCATCGGGTCTTTCACTATGGCTGACTACAGAGCGGAATACTCTACCTCAAAAAATAGAAAGCGATGACTCGAATACTTGCATGGCAGCTCTTGAGTGGCAGCTGTATTATTCTGCCTGTCACATAGCGCTTTGCGTCACGAGCATTATCACATAATACTAGTGCTGTCCCAGTGATAGATCGTTCAGCTTGTGCTCGCGCAAGGTCGAAATTTCCGGAGCCCTCCACTACGGCGTCTCTCATAATCACAGCTGGTTTTGGGACGTTAAACCCCACAAAACGACAAGCAGCTTCATTATAATACTAGGATAACGCTCGTTGTCAAGCGCAATATACGTTGTCTAGGCGGATAAACGGAATAAAACACTGCTGCCACGCGTAGCTCAGCTATTCTAGTTTACGACTTCATTCTGAGCTTTTTAATAAGAATAATATTAAGCGGCCTTAATACATAAGGTCTGTGCATTCATATACGTCGCGGTTAGCTTTCATCTCTCGTAAGGAATTTTTACTTTCCATATTTAACATTGATCAATAATAATTAAAACTCAGGTATTTATTATAACAACAACATGAGTGTTACTGTTAGAATCACAAAATAGCGTTGGTGCTCTCGCAGAGTCGCGTCCGCAAACTTAGCGGCGCGGCCAGAGATAACTTATCCCGGCTTGTGTAGTCATGCTAACAAATATAGGCTTAAGGCAGGCGCTTTCAGTGACCGCCATGGCGATTCGAGTTTGTACCCCTTTGTACACATGCCCCGCAAAGACGACGAGCTGGCCACACATAAATTCTACACGATGCCCGAATTCATAGTGGGCCTTGAAGAACCCGATGGTACTAAAGCACCTAGTGCTGGTTTCGGCTTCAGTGGATGCATTGGTATGCTGATTGCATGCTCGTGTGTGCTACGCTGATAGAACAGATATCGGCTGACTCTAAAAAATTTCCGCGATATTTGGTGACATGCATGCCAGTAAGGGAGTTTGTTCCCTATATGTAGAATTGTTTGGCATTTAGCAAAGTGTTATGAGTTGCTTTAGAGACACGAAATAGCTCAAGAAGTTTCCCGAGATCTGTAAATCACAGTTTTACAGTACCAAGGACAGGAATGTAGCTTCGAGAAAGAGCTCTGTCGGCGAGGAAACACGCAAGAAGATAATACTGGTGGCAGCGCCACTATGATTGATTGATTTCTGGGGTTTTATATTCCAAAACCAGCGATTATTATGGGACACACCGTAGCCGAGGTCTCCGGAAATTTCTAGCACCTGGGGTTCTGTAACGCATACTCATATCGTGTGGTACACGGGCCTCAACATTTCGTCTCCATCGAAATGCAGCCGCCGCGACAGGGATTCGATTCCGCGACCCTTGGATGAGCAGCCTAGTACAATACCCACTAGACCGCGGTTGCGAACGCGGTGCCACCTTGAAGTCCCGCACCAACTCGCAGTGACGCCGTATATTTCGATGGCGCCTTCTGAGACCCACATAATTAATAACTAATGAAAATTAACCGCACAGTGTTCTTAGGTTGTCCGATATGTGACGGGTTCCATGAAACTCCAATGAGCCTGCATGGCCAGGATGCAAAATATTAGCTTAAAGTTTGTAACATCATGCTTGCAGTGAAGTTCTCAGGTTTCGGCGCGAAAATAAAAAGAAAATCAAACTTTGACCTTCATTTTCTTTTCTAATACTCAACCTATAATGGAGAAATAAATTACAGCGCTTTGGCGTCTTTGTGCGGTTGTGTGCGTAACGCGGGATTTCCACGCACGTTGAGAGCATTGTGGTGCACCGTGGCTTCTGTGCACGTGAGTGCACGCACGTATGTAGAAATGTACGCTACGGTTCTCTGATCTGGTTATGATGAATGTCGTTGGTCGTAATATTCACACGGGGTGGAGCAAGGTTGGACAAATGTATGCTGATTGACAGAAGTGGATATTCATGGTTATTTACTTTGCTGCAGGAGCGGTAAACATAAAGGTTAGACGACAACAGGAAACATCCCGTCTGCGGCGGCTGCATTTCGATGGAGGCGAAATGTTGAGGCCCGTTTGCGGTGCGATCTCAGTGCACGTTAAAGAATCCCAGGTGGTCGAAATTTACAGAGCCCTCCACTACGACGTCTCTCATATTCAGAGCTGGTTTTGGGACGTTAAACCCCACGTAACAACAGGAAATGATGTTAGACAAGTACGATGACCTCAACTGCTGAGGTAAGATATTCATTGATGACGTTCACCATGTTGGAACAGCCATTGCGAGTGGTGGCGCACCTTCTTGGCACCTTGTTTCATCGGATTCTATTTCTACCTTAAGTCATTATAGCACGCTTGTCTGTATTTCTCTCCTTGTTATATGTTCAACAACGTTTTCCAATCAAGTTTTCGGTGTTTGTGTTTGATGGTCCTTTCTTGACAAGCGCTTAATGTGAACATTTTATCACCTTGCATAGCATTGTGAATGTCGGCAACATGTGATTGTGTCATCGGTAATAGGGACGTATATCACGGTTGTGTGGTGCTAGTGATGTCAGGATTAAGCATTCATGTTGTTCCTGCCCCCCCGCCACGCCATGACAACTTTTCTGTGTATCGTACGAACAAGGGATCAGGAGAGCACCATGACGTGGGCGGCGAGATAGATAGATAGATAGATAGATAGATAGATAGATAGATAGATAGATAGATAGATAGATAGATAGATAGATAGATAGATAGATAGATAGATAGATAGATACTGTGAAATTTGCTGAAAAGAGCATCAAGGCAGGAATCGTAATTTAAAACTAGCATTTATTGAGTATTCCCCGAAGAAGATAATGGCGATTTACAAGACGACTTGCTGGCAGTCCAAAGACAGGAAAGAAGAGAGAAAGATGCAAATAGTAGACCACCCATGAAGTAGAACACACCGTCGTATGAACCGATTTCGTCTCGAAAGTAACCTGCGAAAGAAAGAGGTAATGATGAAAGGTCATGCTATGGTACTTCAAACAATGAATATAACGTCATAGATCTTTCCATTACCGCTGAATAGTAAATAATATGCGCATGACGGAAGGACACCTAACTACGGTGCGTTGCTGTGAATGGAACTTGTTTTATTAGGGCGACTTAGTGCCTGCGATTAATGGTCATGGCTTTCTAGTATATACTGCTGCGTATAATAGCAATGTGTAGTCAGGCGCTAGAGATTTCAGATAGAGATGCTCTGAAGAAAGCTCGTTGGCCCATAGTATGCTGCGTGGCGTTAAAAAAAGTTCAATGAGGTAATGTTGCCCACGGCCGCTGTGGTACATACTCGTACATAGGACCAACTCGTATCAGTATGAGCCGCTCAAAGATTACTCTTCAAACTGCGTAAGCATTCTTCCACCACTGCTCAGGAAGCTTTGCCATAATCTGGGACATATGTCTTTAACGCAAGGCATGACCACCATGAAAAACGCAGGTCATCTCCATTTTGCTAACCATTCCCTTTTCGGACTGGAGGGAATTAGTTCCTGTGGTTTCCGTATCAAAGCCACATTACGTTATTAGGGATGCCGTAGTGGGGGAATAATTCTGATTGTGGCCATCTGGGTCTCGTTATATATAACCTAATTTACAGACGGGCGTTTTCGCAGTTCGTCTCTATGGTAATGCGGCCCCCGTCCCCGGGTGTAGTAGCTGGGTCCTTCAGCTCAGGGGCTAAACATCACATCTAAGCCGCCGCGGCGAGATATCAGGAGCTAGAAAAAGATGTTACTGTGACATGCGTCGGTATATATGCTAATATATGCACGACGCATCCAAGGTTCAAATAATCTTTCATGCATCGTTTCCTTGCTGCCTTGCTGGGCGCACGGTGCATTCGTTTTCTGTGAAAGAAGACAGAGCTTCTCCGGTGCTGGCATCAACCAGGTTATTCTGCATGAGTGTAAACGTTGAGTAGTTGAAATGCTTAGAAATATGTGAAACTAGAAGAGAAGCTCAGGGGAAGAAGGAGCCTTGAATCGATGAACAGACTGCGAAATATGTAGAACAGGGCATTCCACAGGAGCCAACGTACCGTCAAGTGGACATGCCTTCGTCAGGATGTCGCCGTCCTGACGAAGACAAGTCCACTTCTCGAAACGTTGGCTCCTGCGATCGACATTCCCTGTTCTACATCGTTTTTAGAAATCTGTTCCGAGAAATGTGCCAGTTACTTAGGCCCTATGAAATAGAACGACTAGTTTACATGCTTAGACATCTGCTGAAAGAAAAACTGTCATAAATGGGACAGTGCATTTGCGATTGACGGAGTATTACATATGACTTACCTAATAGCAATGGCGTCATGAGGCCTCCCGTGGCAGTCAAACCTGCGGCAAACCCAAATGCAATAGGTAGATTTTTCAGGCCTATATCTACTGCCATTGTTTGTGGCAGGGCAACCATAATATAACCCATGGGAAACCCCAAGAATACAAGTAACGCTGCGTATGCGAGATTTATATGCACCAAGGGTAAGGACGTGGCTATGATGGCGATGATTAAGGACAGCGTCATTGTCTCGAAACGCTTGATCAAAGCATTGTCAGTGAATAGCGGCACGAGAACGCGGCCTGCAGTGTCGGTGACAGAAAAGAGCGTGACGATTTGCGCGGCACTCGCATCGCTTATTCCTCTGTCAGTGGCGCAGTCTACGACAACACAGAGTAAAGTATCCAAGAAGGAACAATACGAAAAATACCCAATGGCGTGCACGTAAAAGCGTGGCATGGAGAGAACCTCCTTGCAGCTGTCGCGGATTGAACTTGAAGAACTCGAACGCTGGCTTCGGACAGTAGAGGGATTGCTGACTTCACACAGATCACCTGGCGACACTTTCTCCGGTAATTTGCGCCGACAGTTTTCTGCAGCGGAACATGGGGAAATCACGTCCAATTGCTGTCGTTTCTTTCCTGCAACTCTGGAATTGTCGGCCTTCTCAAGCAAAGCTTTCGTGGTGCCCGTAACGTCACTTGCCTTCTGTACACTTCTTTCATGAGTCGCTTCCAAATGAGGTCTGTTCCTTGGAACAAGGACTGCCTGCTGTAAGCCGGATTGTCCTGATAACGCGTCAATGTAGCTTTGGTCCCTGCAGAGGCATACTGCACTGAGAACTATTTCAGTACGAGCTTGATGTCCCACTTCCGTACCTTTTCCCGCAGTGCTGGGCTCAGCATAATGCGTAGGATACTCTGTACTTACAGGAATTTCGTATGAAACGTTGGTACCTGGAACAGCCCCATTCGGAGATGCCTTACCGGGTACTTTATTTTGTGCGATGTGCATTAGTGAACTTTCGTCAACTGCCGATTGTACGCCGCGGTGCACTTGCGGGGACACAGTTGCATCGCTGAGGCCCGTGTGGTGCTGTGACCTTCGATAAGCTATGAGTGTTACAGACGGAAGTTTCTCTTCACTGCGCTGCAGAGCGTCACTTGTGTTCCGCTTAGGCATGGCCGGTTTTCTCTTCTCCATCCAAGGTGGATCACGGAATAATAATGAGATGACAGGAATGTTTAGCGTTAGCCCTCCAGCCAAGGCGATAGTTATTCCGAGACCATAATAAGCAAGACAAAACTCGAAAATATTGGTGAAGAAAAATGATGCAGTAGCTGATCCGGCTAGATTAAAGCCAAGGGCGATTCCACGCTTCTTCTCGAAATAACGGCTTATGATCACGATGACGCAGGA
>CM023488.1:94579209-94692562 GCA_013339685.2 Hyalomma asiaticum
CCACCGTAGATGGCAAATGGCAAGGATGCCTCTGCCCAGCTGACTCCGTAGGTAGCCATAATTGAAGTATAGAAGAGGCCAGAGCATCGGTAGATGGACGAGTACAGTAAGCTCACGAGGAAGCAGAGCGCCGCAATAAACCAACTGCGTGGTCCATCTGGACCCCTTGCTCGCCCAACCGACTTCTTCTCCTCTTCTGAAACTTCCATGCGCTGCGTGAATTTCTTTACTTTCATCCTGTGGCTCTCGTTGGTTTCATGAGAATATGAAATCTGGTCACGCTTCTGGAAGGTAAATATATATTAATATATTTGTAATATATTAATATTAATGCATTTCTATCTGTATGTTTTTTTTTGACGATACATAATTCAGTATCAGTTACCTTACATGCGACAAAATGCGCATATTCTTTCATGCCATGTGGATTATGCGTTAGTAGTATTTCGAATATAATGGTTACAGTGCAGTTATGTAGTATTGTGACTATCGATGTAAGTGTTGATATTATTGCTGTAAAAAGGCACTCAGTGTGTAGAATGCCGCTATCGCTTTCTTGTTCTTTGCGTAGTATGTATGTATTCTTTTTGTATGTATTTGTGTGTATTCATCTTTGTATCCCCACTCCTGCTTACAGCCTTCTTAGGCTAGCAGTACTTTACAAATAAATAATTATAACGAAATATCGGTGCGAAGCTGATTTCTAGTGATGAGGGAGAGCAAGCGTCGTCGCTTTATGTGAACTGAGGTTTACGCAGTGGTGATGTTCAAAAACGGGATATATATAACAAAATTCTCAAAACTACATTTCAGAGGTAACGCAAAAATTATTGCCTAAAACAGGCCATGAATATTTTTTCTGGAGGCGCTGACATGCTCCGATGCACTGCCATGTCTCTTGGATACCACACTGCTGTATTCTTTCTTCTTTCGTTACATAAATTGTATAAGAGCTTTTGCCACAGTGCATAAGTCTGCTCATTCCATGTCTCATTTTCTTTGAGTTCTCGATGTAATGCAACCTCCGAGGTAAAGAGTGTCTATCCTTTACCTCGGACAGATGACGCCTTCGACTGCCTGCAAGGCGCCGAGTTCTTCTCGTCCTTAGGCTTACGCTCAGGTTACTGGCAGGTACCCATGGCTGAGGCTGATCGCGCCAAAACTGCTTTTATCACTCCTGATGGCTTACACGAATTCACCGTTATGCCATTCGGGCTCTGCAACGCGCCTGCCACTTTCGAGCGCATGATAGACAACATCCTTCGTGGCCTTAAATGGCAGACGTGCCTGTGCTACCTGGACGATATCGTGGTATTTTCCCGTGACTTCGCAACGCATCTTCGACGCCTCGAAACAGTACTCGCGTGCCTCACCTCCGCGGGCCTTCAGCTCAATCTAAATAAATATCACTTTGGTGCTCGACAGCTTCTTATCCTGGGCTATGTGGTCTCCCGCGACGGCATTCTTCCGGATCCTACGAAACTTCGGGCCGTTGCCGAGTTCCCTAAACCGCGGACGCAGAAGGAACTTCGCAGTTTCATCGGCCTTTGCTCTTATTTTCATCGTTTGATCCGCAACTTTGCCTCCATCATAGCGCCTCTGACGGACCTCCTCCGCGATAACCAGGACCTTTCGTCATGGTCGCCAGCATGTGACGAAGCCTTCGCCACACTCCGCTGCCTTCTTACGTCGCCTCCTATACTGCGACATTTTGATCCACGCGCCCCAACTGAAATTCATACGGACGCTAGTGGTGTCGGTCTTGGAGCTGTACTTGCCCAACGTCAGCCTGGATTTGACGAGTACGTCGTTTCCTACGCAAGCCGTGCGCTCACCAAAGCCGAAGGGAATTATTCAGTTACAGAGAAGGAGTGCCTAGCCATCATATGGGCCATAGACAAGTTTCGGCCTTATCTTTATGGCCGGCCATTCACCGTGGTGACGGATCACCATGCGTTATGTTGGCTTTCTTCCCTGAAAGTCCATCCGGCCGTCTATCGATCTGGACGGAAGCATTCTGATGCCGACGCTCTGTCACGGTCACCGCTACCTTCTTGCTCCATGTCCCAGCCTTTACCCACATCCGATGCGTCATCGCTTTCCGTCGACAACATGCCCCTGGAGCAACGCAAGGACCCCTGGCTGGCTTCTCTCATGGACTTGTTGAGCAGGCCTTCATCAGAAACCACCCCTCGGAAAATGCGTCGCCAGCTACACCACTTCGCTCTCCGAGGTGGCTTGCTCTACCGACGAGACTATCTTTCCGAGGGCCGCCAGTGGTTATTGGTTATACCCAGACATCTCCGCTCAGATATCTGCGCCTCCTTTCACGCCGACCCTCACTGTGCACATGCTGGAGTGCTGAAAACGTACACCCGCCTTCGTCACCGTCACTACTGGCATGGCATGTACCGCTTCGTCCGCCGCTACGTTCGTTCTTGCCTCGCTTGCCAGCGGCGGAAGCGTCCCCCTTCTCGCGTCCCCGCTCCACTGCAGCCCTTACCGTGTCCAAGCAGACCCTTTGACAGGGTCGGCATTGATCTTTATGGTCCTCTTCCCATCACTACTGCTGGCAACCGCTGGATCATCGTCGCCATCGATCACCTCACGCGCTATGCTGAGACCTCAGCATTGCCCTCTGCATCGGCAGGTGACGTCGTTTCTTTCATTTTACGTCACATCATCTTACGTCATGGAGCACCACGTGAACTCCTGAGCGATCGAGGCCGCGTATTTCTGCCGGACGCGGTAGAATCGCTCCTCAAAGAATGCCACGTCGTTCACCGGACAACCACTGCATACCATCCCCAAACAAATGGCTTAACCGAACGATTAACCGTAGTTTGGGCGATATGCTGTCCATGTACATCGCCTCTGATCACTCCAACTGGGACGGTATTGTTCCCTTTGTAACGTACGCGCATAATACTGCCATGCAGACCACCACTGGACTCACTCCATACTTTCTACTTTACGGCCGCGAACCCTCTTGTACGCTCGACACCATTCTTCCATACCACCCTGATGTGACTGAGTCGACAACGGTTTCTCAGGCTGCAAGACACGCGGAAGAGTGTCGCCAGATTGCCCGCGTCCTCACCTCTGCCGATCAACAGCGCCAGAAACAACATCGAGACAGCTCAGAGGCACCAGAATCTTACGCTCCAGAATCGCTGGTTTGGCTCTGGGTTCCCTCTGTCACTCCTGGCCAGTCGACGAGACTTACTTCTAAGTACCACGGCCCTTACCGTGTGGTTAAACAAACTTCACCTGTCCATTACGTCATCGAGCCGCTTGCGCCATCGTCTGATCTAAGACGCCGTGGACGTGAAATTGTGCATATCGACTGGCTGAAGCCTTACTACGACCCTGCTGTCGTTTCCTGCCCATAGGTCGCCAGGATGGCTCTTTTCCGGAGGGGAAGAGAATGTAGTGGAGAATATGGACGCTATAATAGGACAGACAGGGTGCGTTACTCGCGGAGGAAGAAGACGTTTGGGCAGCCCAACGCGCGTGCTGGCTCCGCGATTGCCAAGGCTTAGTCGCAGCTGCTTTCGCTCAATCTTCTCAAGCAAGACCCTTGCCTAAACGCCCTGTTTCACTCGTAATATCGAATTTTTCACGAGTTTAGTTATTGATCTGTTTGTATATCTAAAAATGAAAGTGTCTAATACTTATTACAACCGTGTTTTCCCTGTTACACATGCTGCCAGCGCGGTAAATTAGGATTGCATAACACAACAGCTCAGGTGAAGCGAGCCCGGCCACGGTGGTCTAGTGGCTATGGTACTCGGCTGCAGATCCGAGGGTCGCGGTATCGAATCCCAGCCGCGGCGGCTGCATTTCGATGGAGGCGAAATGTTGAGGCCCGTGTGCTGTGCGATGTCAGTGCACGTTAAAGAAGCCCAGATGGTCGAAATTTCCGGAACCCTTCACTACGGCGTCTCTCATAATCAGAGCTGGTTTTGGGCCGTTAAACCCCATATAGCAACAACAACAGGTGAAGCGAGCTGTGCCTTACAGTCAACCAGGGGCTGTACTTCGAAGAACGCTGTTGCGTATTTACAGACTGTTCAACAAAATTGAAATTGAAATTTAATCTCAATTGAAATGGAAATCGGAAGTGAAAAATTGAATGTCACTTTACGTTGTCTCGTGTTCCAAAGACCCTTCAAGTAAATACCCTAGCTTGTGCTATATCGCACACATCACATAGAAATGCAGCAGTACAACTGCTTTCGTAAATGCTAACCAAACACGGCCCGTTGCCACGAACATACTGGGAATACTGTTCAGCAAGTTCTGTTAATTTCTACTCCTCCTACAAGGGATAGCACGCGTCAGTATACTTCCCACTTGTGCCTTACAAATCGTCTAGAAATCGCCTAGAAATTTCTTTAGAACGAAATACGGAATGTCTCAAGACTTCTTTAATGGGCCATTATGGGAAGTTACTGCATGATGAAATTCAAATGGACATTTTCAATGACCTATGTTCATTTCACGTCACCACACGCTAAGACATCTTCAGGCTAAGACTTCTTGAGTAACTGCTGAGCAGCTATTCGGGCTCTAGCTAGACGGTGTTCTGTGCTGGCATAGATACACTCTGCCAATGAATGTAAAAGTTCTTATCTGTAAAGCGTATTTACTTCCGATTATTACTTATTCCTGAACTGTTTGGGGTACAACAACAAAACAAAGTACACAGACCCTAGTAGTTGCCCAAAAACGGGCAGTCAGGTTAATTCCAAAGCTACCATGAAATTCCCATACTCACCCGTACTTAAAGCAGTATGTCATTCCAAGGATTAATGTCTTGTAGCCATTCGAATTATTGTGTATGTATAAAAATGCAGTTATAAGAAATAACGAACCTTTACTAACAGCGTTGAAAGCGCATCATTATACACCCTCGTACAATGTAAGGCATGACTTACCTTAGCATTTACCTTTTGGCCGCACCTTATATCCTAAACAGTCTATTATCAGACAATGTGTCTCATTATCTCAAAATACGTGCTCAGGATAATGTATGTTCAGAAGATACATCCCGAAATCAGCTATCGTCCATGATTTGGGATTTTGGAACCACTACTGTTACAATGTGAATAGCCATCATCATTATTCTCGTGCAAAATATCTTACGCTGACATGTATTTCAGTTTTTCTCTTTTTGAGTAATGTATGAACGCGCTTTATATTGCTTTTGCTTTGTGAAATGTTGCATGTAAATCTTGTATATGCGCACCAATTGCTGTTAATGTGTACATAGCGCACGGGGTGCTCTCTCAAGCTGCCTTTAGCAGTTTTTTGCCCAGTGGTCCCCTCTTTCCTGTACTGCTTTGTACTGCGCGGACAAGAAACATACTTTCTGTTTTATGTAAAGGTAACACTGAACGAGGTCTATCGCAACATGCTTATTCTTGGCCGGGGAAGAATATACGAGTCTCACGTGACTATGTTAACGCGGCAAATTCTTAACTGGCTTGTGATAGATGAGGTGGTCATTGTATTAGTAGGCGGTGTATGAAATCTGTGGTATCAAATCAGTGGAACCAATACTGCGGTATTGATATTGACGTTCCATTCACTTAGTGTGTACCGAAATTGGAATAAGAGCGTGCATACGTAATATCCGCTGTAGTGTCCGGCTAGCTTTCGCTTGATAGTAAGAATTACTCGCATGAATGTCGCAGTGGTGTACGCAGAAGTGAACGTGACAGCTTTCATTGGGAATGCGTTACTGAATTATGTTACTGTTAGGTCACTCATCCTATTCGTCGAGTGGGACAACACAGTCCCCATGTCTCGTGGGGGCAACCCCCAACTTACAATGCTTCGTTGAAGCGTTTCGGGTGAACATCCACACGCTTCCTAGGAGCACATTGAAACCGCGCTCAAAATCTTCTTGCAGACCGGCATTTACCGGTGTGGTAAGCTGTTACATTTGTTTTGCTAACAGACTCCTTGAACATATCAAACTGCTTTTGTATACAAGATCCTGCAATGAAATACACCACGGACTGGCTCGTAAATAAAACGTACGCAGATGTCCGGCTAGTGTATTACTGGCCCAGTGCATATTTCTTTCGCTGTGCCTGCATGGATGTGTTTTCATGCTTCAGTTGCTCAGGTACTGCTAGAATCACAGTGGATAGCAATTCAGTTCAATGAAATTCACCTACATAATCATCACGATTATCTACTTGTCCCGAAGCGTTAAAAAAAGGAATAAAGGTCTTTTTTTTGTTCAAGAAATCTACTTCTATCAAATTAGCACTCCTTTTTAAATTTATTCTCAGGGAAGTAGAAAGTTAATTCGGAAGCCACTGCTTGTGTGAGAAATGTTTCCTTTTTAGCTCACATGCAAAACTACTGAAGGTGAACTATAGTTTTTTAAAGTGGTATTTCAGTGCCAGCCTGTGGTACTTTGCCTGCAGTCTAAACGTAGGATCTACAATCATTTGCTCATTTATTTGAAAGCGCTAGCTCCTTCTTGGAGCCGTGAACACAAGGCATCGTTGACTAAGCACAGTATAATTTAAAGTAAAGCTGACGCTATAGTAGGTAATTTTCTTTCTCTCTTCGAGGAGCTTCGAGACTTACCGCGCTCTGTGACTTGTCTTTCGTCGTTGACGCAGCTACGGAATCAAATGTTCGAGCACGCAGGTCACGAGCTGTGTGCAATGTCGTGTGCTTTTGTTTCTTCCAAGAACTACATTAATGTTTCGGCTAATTCATGACCGTGCTCGTTCTGTAGATTTGACCTGGCTTTAAAACAGTGCCATGGATATTTTCATTCAGCAGAGTGCGTCACCTGTGCCCTCGAATTGTGAACGAATGCACTCTCATACGTCATAATGTAGCGAACAGTTATGTATCAAAGACAGAAAGGAGTATATTGTTCTTTTTTTTTCTTTGCGCGCTCAATGTGCACCGCTCACCTCCGATACCACGTAAACAGTGACAAAACACCACACACACACACTGTGATGAACCACCACGTGGCAGGAAGGGGACTGCTGCTTTAGTGTTATTTCTGCACAAGAATAGCAAACGAGTGGTGTTATCCTTGAGCCTTCGGGTGGCAAGACACTGATGTCACATAAGTGAAACTATCTAAAGTGGGTACTAATTCATTTTTTGTAAACGCGAAACCTGTTACGCTTGTGTAGTTATAAACAATTTCTGAGAACACGGTCGGTGTTTTCCACGCCGCTTCAATACCCTTATTATAGGTGCTATGTTACCATGCGAGTGCTTTCAGCAAAAGCACATGAGAGTGCTTGGGCGCCAACGAAAAGTAACACCTGTACGGGGCATTTATGAAAAGTCTGCACATTTAAAGTGCTAATGTGTTTATTTTCCGAGATATTGGTTTTGAAGGGCAGAAAATTCACTGGCGCTTCGTGCAGAGATTTGTTTTGATAGCAGCAATGGACACTTGATATCAGCCGTAACTCCTCTGTACAAAGCCCGAACGTTTAAGACGTGTTGAGAACAAAGATGTGTTGCAGACCCCGAAGTGAAAAAAAAAATGACATTACGTACAATTTCCTTCTTGCGAACACTGGAGACACAAAGAAAAGGGCCGGTGGAATAATGCGTCAAAAATGCTTTCGTACAACATTTCTCATGTCACTCAAACGTACTCATTCGTGGTGTGAAAATTCATGGAAATTTTCTACGAATAATTCAATACGAACTTGATCAACAAATCGCAACGTACGATTTAAAACAGGGAATGTCGCGGGAGCCAACGTTTCGACAAGCGGACTTGTCTTCGTCAGGGCGGCAACTGCATGCTTTCTCCAGCGTTCGTTTAATATGTACGCCTCTGCACACTCTCCCCCGTCCTCAGAAACAAACCTGCAAATTTTTGGCACCGGCATGGGAACTTTCGCGCCGACCTACGCCAATATCTTCATGGGGCAACTAGAAGCACAGCTTTTGGAATTGTCGCCGCTAAAACCTCGCACCTACCTCCGTTACATAGACGATATCTTTATTATTTGGGAACATGGTGTAAGTGCACTAAGCACATTTTTTGAGCATTTTAACAACTTTCATCCAAGCATTAAGTTTTCCATGCAGCACTCTTCTAGTAAAATTTATTTTCTCGACACGACAGTATCCATCGAAAAAGGAAAACTAAAGACGACGCTTTACAGAAAGCGAACGGATAGCCAGCAATATCTAGATTATAGTAGCCATCACCCGCGACACTGCGAACAGGGCATATTTATAGGACAGGCAAGGCGCATAAGAAGGATTTGTAGCAACGACGCGGATTACGTTCACCACTTAAGCAATTTAAAGGCAACCTTAGCTGAACGAAATCACCCGCACGACGCTCTCAACAAGGCATGCAATGACGCGCTTAAACTAGATAGGACACCAGCACTAGAAAAAAGAGCCCCTAAAGCGCAGGCCACCAGCCGCTAGCATTCATAACGAAATACTCCAATGTGCTTCCAAACATAAATAATATTCTTCGGAAATACTGTCCAATACTAACAAGGCAAACGATCGCCTTAGAAAGCGTTTCCAGAAATACCAAGAGTCCCCCTACCGCCGTAATAGAAACTTTAAGGAACTGCTAGTACATGCCAAAGTAAAACCCTCAGCGCACCGCCTGCGTAATAACTTGCTCCCGTCCCAGATGTAAGACTTGCAAGCATATTCAAAATGATCTTAAAGTTAAAAGCACGGGAAGTGACTATGTCCATCATGTAAAATCAACTTTCACTTGCACTAGTTCAAACGTTATTTACATGTGGAATGTTCACTCTGTCACAAGCAGTACGTCGGCGAAACTGGTCAACCAATTAGATTAAACGGGCACGCACGACACCGCGAATAACCTGCCGAAGGCAGTGGCACAGTATTTTAATATGACAGGTTCCATAATTTTCCATGAACTGAAACTCTACATACTTCAAGGAAACTTCCGCTCGCCGAGGGACAGAAAATACAGGGAATCGTATCTCATGTACAGTTTCAATACAGGCATAAACCTTTCAAAGGGAACTCTTGAGGCCCATTAGATACTGTAGAGTGTTAACAAAGACGGACAAAAGGTTGAGGTGTGCACAAGCTAACAATGTTTCTCCCAGAAAGTCTACTTTCAGGTGCTGAGCCCCCATCCAGTTCCAGGAGAACAAGGAGGTTAAACAGTGTAGTTACTTTTTTAGCCTCAAGCTTTAGGTGAAATACATTGTTGGTGTGGGGCAGGTGGTGCGGGGTTGAGGGGGGGACACATGCCATAGGAGTAACTTCTGTTCCTTGGGTGTGTTCCTTTTTCCACCGCTGATTTCTAGCCCTGTGCAAGCCAATGCATTTGCAAGATATGTACAAGGAGCGGATTCTTTGGAAGCTCTGGCTCTTGCCATTTATATTAGTCCCACTAACACCTGTCACTCAAATACCCCTGCACCCAACCCCCCCCCCTCTTTTTGTGTGTGTGTGTGTGTGTGTGCGCACGTGCTGCTCTTCTCCTCCTCTCTTTCTGAGGACGGGGAGAGTGTGCAAAGGCGTACATAAACGAACGCTGGAGAAGGCAGTTGCCGCCCTGACGAAGACAAATCCGCTTGTCGAAACGTGGCTCCCGCGACATTCCCTGTTTTAAATCGTACCTTGCGATTTGTTGATCGATTCAAGCATCCATCTTCCCCTGAGCTTCTCTCTAGTTTGGATTTCAATACGAACTTGTAATTTCGAAAATAGAATGGAATACCAAATATATGTTTGATGACTTTTTCACCAGCAATCAATCATTTAAGGATATTCAAATTGACAGCCATTTGCAAGGTAGTGCCACCATATTAGCAGTTCTGTAATATATTGCCCTGAGCGACTCAACAGTGTCGGACACCGCTGATGACCCTTTTATGGAATCAGAGTTCTTAAAAACTGGTCAGCAAGTCTCTTTCGTCGCAGCAGCGCGGAAGCCTTGGCCGGATTGCTCGCCAGACACGCTAATGTATTTGATTTCGCACAAAAGGCATCTATAACTAAGGTACCGAGCACAACGCAGTCGTCACAAGATCGACACCGGATCGGCGCATCCTCTCAGACAAAGCCCTACCGTGTTTCCGCGTCGGAGCGCAAGGTCATCGCACAGCAAGTCAGCGACATGCTACAAACCGGTGTCATTCAAGAATCGTCGAGTCCCTGGGCAGCGCCTGTTATCCTGGTTAGAAAAAAGGACGGGTCATGGAGGTTCTGTGTTGACTACCGGCGTCTTAACTCCATAACCAAAAAGGACGTCTACCCGCTTCCTCGCATCGATGATGTATCGACTGCCTCCATTCAGCGTCTTACTTTTCCTCCGTAGACTTGCGATCTGGATATTGGCAAATTCCTATGGATCCGGCTGACAAAGAAAAGACGGCTTTTGTAACCCCAGACGGTTTGTTCGAATTAATGTTATGCTGTTCGGCTTGTGCAATGCCCCTGCCACGTTTGAAAGATTTATGGACACGGTATTGCGGGGCCTCAAATGGGAAATCTGCTTATGCTACTTGGATGACGTCATAATCTTTGGCCGGACATTTGAAGAACACAATCACCGCCTCGACCTTGTCCTAACCTGCCTGGAGACAGCCGCACTTAAACTGAACTCCAAGAAATGTCGCTTTGGAGAACGTGAAACTTTGGTATTGGGACACCTAGTGGACGAAAATGGCGTCAGGCCGGATCCGCAGAAAGTCGCCGCCGTCAGCAACTTCAAGCAGCCTCAATCTATCCGGGAGCTGCGCAGTTTTCTGGGCCTGTGCTCATACTTTCGTCGCTTCATTCCAAACTTTGCGGATAAGGCGCAGCCACTAACTGACTTGCTGCAAATGATGTGCCTTTCCAATGGACAAAGGATTGCGAATCTTCATTTAAGCAGCTAAAGTTCTTGTTGACTTCAGGGCCAGTGCTACGCCCACTTGATCCTTCTGCTCCAACAGAAATTCATACAGACGCTAGTGGTATCGGAATCGGCGCAGTGCTCATTCAACGTCATGGCAATTCTGAGCACGTGATCGCCTATGCTAGCCGTTCCTTGAACAAGGCAGAGCGCAACTATACAGTAACGGAACAGGAGTGCCTGGCAGTCGTTTTTGCTGTTCACAAGTTTCGTCCATACGTCTATGGCCGACATTTCTCGGTCATCACCGACCACCATTCACTGTGTTGGTTGGTGGGACTACGTGACCCCTCCGGACGACTTGCGCGGTGGGCTCTCCGCTTACAAGAATTTGACTACACTGTATGCTATAAAAGCGGTAACCGCCATGCAGACGATGATTGCCTATCACGCCTTCCTCTAGCGACGACTGAGTGCGACGCTGACAACTTCGATCAGTACATCGGGGCTGTTGACTGTCAATTTCTCGATCTGGCAACTTTCAGGACGGCCCAGCATGACGACCGTACTTTGGATCCTCTGTTCGCCTCCGCGAATCAGCACGCCAGTGCGAGTCGCTTTGTGGTTCGTGACGACGTCTTGTACAAAACAAATTACTCCGGCCAAGGGGCATGTCTGCTTCTCGTCGTTCCCCGCACTTTGCGTTCTCATGTCTTCCGCGTCACACACGACGACGCAACCTGCGGCCACATGGGCTTCGCAAGAACATTTCACCGAATTGAGCAACGATTCTACTGGCCCAAAATGCGACGCGACACGGAAAAATACGTCGCGGGTTGCAAGGAGTGCCAACGACACAAGCGTCCCACAACTACCGCACCAGGACCTCTCCATCCTGTACCGCCTCCTAGCTCTCCCTTCGAGACTGTCGGCGTTGACCTTCTAGGCCCATTCCCGCGATCGAACAGTGCCAACCGGTTTGTCGTCGTCTGCGTTGACCACTTGACGCGTTATGCAGAAACTGCTGCAATACCTACTGCAACGGCCTTTACCGGTGTGTTAAGCTGTTACATTGTTTTCCTAAAATGACTCTTGAACATATCAAACTGCGTTTGTATACAAGATCCTGCAATGAAATACACCACGGACTGGCTCGTAAATAAAAACGCACGCAGATATCCGGCATAGTGTATTACTTGCCCAGCGCATATTTCTTTCGCTGTGCCTGCATGGATGTTTTTTCATGCTTCAGTTGTCAAGATAATGCTAGAATCACAGTACATGAGCAATTCAGTTCAATAAAATTGACCTACATAATCATCACGATTATCTACTTGTCCCGAAGCGTTAAAAAATGGAATAAAGATCTTTTCTTTGTTCAAAAAATCTACTTCTATCAAATTAGCACTCCTTTTTAAGTTATTCTCAGGGAAGTAGAAAGTTAGTTCGGAAGCCACTGCATGTGTAAGAAATGTTTCCTTTTTTAGCTTGACATGCAAAACTACTGAAGGTGAACTATAGTTTTTTAAAGTGGTATTTCAGTGCCAGCCTGTGATACTTTTGCGTGCGTCTAAACGTAAATCATTTGCTCATTTTATTTTGAAAGCGCGAGGTGCTTCTTGAGCCGTGAACACAGGGCATCGTTGAATAAACACAGTATAATTTTAAAGTAAAGCTGACGCTATAGTAGGTAATTTCTTTTCTCTCTTCGAGGGGCTTTCGGAGACTTACCGCGCTCTCTACTTGTCTTTCGTCGTTGACGCAGCTACGGAATAAAATGTTCGAGCCACGCAGATTCACGAGCTGTGTGCAAATGTCGTGTGTTTTTGTTGCTTCCAAAGAAATACATTAATGTTTCGGCTAATTCATGACCGTGCTCGTTCTGTAGATTTGACCTTGGCTTCAAAACAGTGCCATGGATATTTTCATTCTACAGATGCGCGTCACCTGTGCCCTCGATATTGTGAACGAATGCACTCTCATACGTCATAATGTAGCGAACATTATTTCAAAGACAGAAAGGATATATTGTTCTTTTTTTTTGCGCACTCATGGCACCGCTCACCACTGATACCACGTAAACTTGTATACTTGTATACTCACCACTGATACCACGTAAACAAAACACACTCACACACACACGTCGTGATGAAACCACCACAGGTGGCACGAAAGGGGACTGCTGCTTTAGTGTTATTTCTGCACAAGAATAGCAAACGAGGTGTGTTATCCTTGAGCCTCCGGGTGGAAACACTGATGTCACCTAAGTGAAACTATCTAAAGTGGGGTAACTAATTCATTTTGTTGTAAACGCTAAACCTGTTACGCTTGTGTAGTTATAAACAATTTCTGGGAACAAGGTCGGTGTTTTCACGCCGCTGCAATAACCCTTATTATAGGATGCTATGTTACCATGCGAGTGCGTTCAGCAAAAGCACATGGAAGGTGCTTGGGCGCCAACGAAAATTAACACCTGGCAAGGGGCATTTATGAAAGGTCTGCACATTTAAAGTGCTAATGTGTTTATTTTCCGAGAATCTTGGTTTTGAAGGGCAGAAATTCACTGGCGCTTCGTGCAGAGATTTGTTTTGATAGCAGCAATGGACACTTGATATCAGCCGTAACTCCTCTGTACAAAGCCCGAAACGTTTAAGACGTGTTGAGAACAAAGATGTGTTGCAGACCCCGAAGTGAAAAAAAAAATGACATAACGTACAATTTCCTTCTTGCGAACACTGGAGACACAAAGAAAAGGGCCGGTGGAATAATGCGTCAAAAATGCTTTCGTACAACATTTCTCATGTCACTCAAGCGTACTCATTCGTGGTGTGAAAATTCATGGAAATTTTCTACGAATAATTCAACACGAACTTGTAATTTCGAAAATAGAATGGAATACCAAATATTATGTTTGGTGCCTCTTTCACAAGCAATCAATCATTTTAAGGATATTCAAATTGACAGCACATTTGCAAGGTAGTGCCACCATATTAGCAGTTCTGTAATATATCTATCGCACTGTTTCGGCATGTAGGTTGTGTGAGATTGTGTTAGAGCTTGGCTTGCGAGTTCGATGCTCCAGCTTTGACCTGCACGAAGGACAAATCTTTTTTATTGTTTCTTGAAGTAAGATTACTACTTTAAGAAAAACTGCACGTGTCCTTGGTGTACCCCTAGGTGACGTTCTGGCGCTCGTACGCGAGACGTTAGATTGAGTTTAAACGCAACGTGTATTTCAATCACACACGCCACCTTTTATATTGGCAGCGGAATTATAGAAATAAGGTTTTAGAGGCTCAGGGGTCGAAACTGTTGACACATACGAGTGCACGAGTCCTGTTTTCGGACAGGAGTCCCTATTCTTATTGGAAAAATACGTATTAACAGCCATCTATTGGTACAAGTGGCTATATATTAAAGAAAACAAGGAGACGTAGATTCATCAGTGTTGTCCCAGTACGATCACCAAGTGTTTGCATCTGCACTCACAACCCCATAATTTAAACATATACGGCGCTGGCTACTAGCAACATATTGTTATCGCTCGTAGATGGACCTCTCGAGACCTTGATTTGACAGCCCCATAGAGAGGCTGAGAAAAAATTTTAAAAATCTCCTCTCGTTCATAAGGTATATACCAAAATTAGCATGGAGAGCTGGGAATGTGGAGCATTTCCGGTGCACCGTGACATGAATAACCTGAAATGCTCGTTAATTACGTCACACACAAGCATAAAAATGGCACATGGCTCACACCTGCATTGAATATAGATCCAGTATGCAGCACACGTGATAGAACGTTTACCATTACAACCTAGGCCAACTTACACGCGATCTTCGACAGCCAAATATGCGGGATCAAATTTCAAGAGTCTTCACATTCGCCTTTACGTCTCTCAAAAGACAGTTATATCATCATCATCATGATCATCATTATCGTCATCACTAGGAGTCGCAGCATCATCCGTGGCAGCCTGTCGACGCCCACTGCAGGGCAAAAGCCCCTCCCATAGGTCTCTAATTTTCCCTATCCTATGCCAACTGGGCCCAATTTATCCCCGCAAGCCTCCTGATCTCATCTGCCCACCTAACTTTCTGCCGCCCTCTGCCACGCTTGCCTTCTCTAGGAATCCACTCTGTTACGCTTAATGACCAACGGTTGTCTTGCCTTTGCATTGCATGTCCCGCCCACGCCCATGTCTTCTTCTTAATATCTATTAATATGTCGCTAGCACGCGTTTGTTTCCATACCCGCTCCGCTCTCTTCTCCATTAAGATTGCACCCACTATTTTCATTCCATAGCTCCTCTGCGTCGTCCTCAATTTAAGCTGAACCCTCTCAGTTAGCCTCCTAGTTTCTGCCCCGTAGATGGGTACCGGTACGATTCAGCTGTTATACACTTTCCTCTTCAGAGACAATGGTAAGCTACCTTTCATTATCTGACCATGTTTGCCGAATGCACTCTACCCCATTCTTATCCTACTAATTATCTTAGTCTCGTGGTTAGGATCAGCGGTCACTACCTCGCCGAAGTAGACATTCGCTTACTACTTCCAGTGCCTCGCCAGCTATCTGAAATCGCTGTGCTCGCCGAAGGCTATTTAACATTAGTTTTCTGCATATTAATTTTGAGGCCCACTATTCTACTTTGCCTGTTTATGTCAGTAATCGTGCTCTGTAATTGATCTCCGGAGTTACTTAGCAAGGCAATGTCAATAGCGAATCTGAGGTTTAATAGGTATTCCCCATTAACCCCTACACCCACCTTGGAAGCATGCTGTGAATAACATTGGAGAGATTGTGTCTCCTTGTCACGCCCTTCCTTATAGGTATCTTGCTGCTCTCCATATGGAGGACTGTGGTGGCTGTGGAGCCGTTGTAGACGTCTTCCAGTACTTTTACATAGTGCTCGTCTAGTCCTAATTGCGTAATGCCTGTATAACTGCTGTGGCATCTACCGAGTCAAATGCTTCCTCGTAGTCTATGAAGGCTATATATAGGGGTTCGTTATACTCCGCGCATATCTCTATCACCTGATTGATAGTGTGAATATGGCCTACTGTTGAGTAGCCTTTACGAAACCCTGCTTGTTCTTTAGGTCGAGTGAAATCTAAGGTGGCACGAATTCTGTTACCGACTACCTTGTTAAATACCTTATAGACAACTGGCAGTAAGCTAATCGGCCTGTAATTTTTCAAGTGCTTTGTGTCGCCTTTATTATAGATTAGGATGATGTTCGCATTCTTCGAAGACTGTGGTATGCTCGCAGCCATTAGGCATTGCGTATACAGGCTTGCCAGTCTTTCCAGTATAACCTGTCCACCATCCTTTAAGAGACCTGCTGTTATCTGATCCTCACCGGGTGCCTTTACCTCTTGCATCTCTTTCAAAGCCTTCATTACGTCTTCTACCAGTACTGGTGAGATGTCAGGCTCTTCTAAACTGCTTCCTCGTTCACTGTTATCCTGTTTATCGCGGCTACTGTAGAGATCTCTGTAAAACTCCTCGGCTATTGTAAATATCTCATCTCTATTCGTGATCACATTGCCTTGCCTGTCTCGCAAAGCATACGTCTGATTTTTGCCTATGCCTAGATGTCTCTTTACCGCGTTCAGGCTCCTTCCGTTCTTCAGAGCATGCTCAATCCGCTCCGTAGTATGCTTTCGTATGTCGGCTGTGTTACGCTTTCTGGTTAACTTTAAAAGCTCCGCTAGTTCTATTCTCTCAGTTGCATTGGATACTATCATGCCTTGCTGTTTCCTAATCAAGTCTTTTGTTCGCTGGGAAAGCTTGCTATTATTCTGTCCACCGATCGTACATCCTACTTCTATTGCACACTCCTTGACAATGCGTGTGAGCTCATCGCTGACTTCCTGCCTGCGTGCTCTGTTAGAGCTGAATATTGGTTTTGAAGCGCTATCCTGAATTCTTCGACTTTCCGTCTTAATGCTAGTTTATTGATCGGTTTCTTACGTACTAGCTTATTGCGGTCTCTTAATCTAAAGTCTAGCCCAATTCGAGATCTCACCATCCTGTGGTCACTGCACCTAACTATGAGGAAAAAATTAGAGCGCGAAAAAGGACGACACACAGGAAAAGAAGATGACTACACGAGCGCTCGTGTAGTCATCTTCTTTTCCTGTGTGTCGTCCTTTTTTGCGCTCTAATGTATTCCTCATTGAACCAACGCGCCCAACAGAGCATTCTATAAGGCACCTGACTATGCCCAGCAATTCCACATCCTGCACGACACCAGAGCCATCGCATATGAAATCTTCATTTTCGGGCTTCATTCGGGCTTCACCACATCCCGTTCACGGAAGGACGTACTCATGATGCGCAGATTATTCTGCTCTGCGAACTCTGCTAATAGCCCAGCTAGCACACAAGACCAAAAAGACGTCTTATTGGGGGATTAACGTCTTAGTTTGCGTGGCTGACGTCTCAAGGACGTCAGCCACGCGAACTAAGCGGGAGCGACATCAGAGGGACAATGAATCGGTCTTCAAGACGTCCTACCCGGGACGGAAAGTAGACGTGAAAGCGTACCGCCTCCCTCCCTCCCCACCGGAGATAAAAACGCAGGGCGTGGCTCAAAGCGTCGGCGGGCGTCGGCACAATACACGGAGCCAAGATGTCGCCAGCTGCAATGGGGCCGGGAGGGAGGTGCCAGAATGTCTGGTTCCTTCTCGCCGGTTGCCGGGGAGATGAGGCGAGTGGGCGCAGGCTGGCGCGGACACGCGCAGACGCGAAGCAAACGTAGCGAGCCACGTTTGAGTGGTTGGCGGTAGAGTCAGTGTAGTCAAGTTGATGGCGGCTGGCTCTTCCTTCCTTTCTGGGGAAAATTCCGTTACCGTGCTTAAACTGCTGCGTGTGTTTGTGTGGTGGCATTATAATCTTTCTACTTTCCTCCTTGCGTTAACCCTGGTTCAATCCTGGCGCTTCTATGACTGCATGCCGTAACACCAATAACTACGTCTCGCCGAAAATAAATGTAAGTACAACATTTGAATGGTTTAGCATGATGCCTGTGAGATCACTCATGTCATCCGCGGATAGGGCAAATCGGTCTGTGACATACAATGAGCATTAATGCTATGTAAGCTCTAAGATAGTTGACGCGTTAAACACAAAGCAACGCAAGTGTGGTTTTATTATTAAGATCACTGTGTATGAATGCATTCTGAAACTTTCTTAGGTCTATGTCCGTGTTTAGCCTGATTAGTGAGTAAGGAGTGCACTGGCTTCGTTCCCACCATCCTGTCATTTGGTCGTTGCGGGTAGTGAGTGCAGCGCCTGTACAACAATGTGGGATAGTAGTAATTTACTCGTGTCCTGCACAGAAGAATACATGCATGTGATATCGCATGTTGTAGGGCTGCTGTTGCCGCGCGTTCTTTCACTGTAGCATTGCAGTCGTGAGATTTCTGTTCAGGGCTGTGAAATTTAAGTGCATGTGATGTGGATGTGAAAATCGCGCACTCTTTCTTGTGGCATGTCAGCAGAACTGCCGCAGGCAATCACGACGTCTTATGGTGGTGGAATGACTTCTCGCAGCTCAGCATTCATATGAGCATGAGTGTCGTTGTGCTCGTTCTCGGTCACATTTAAACTTTGTCAGAGGCATGTGACTCGCTTGCGAATGTTCGTTATTATTATTTCTCATTGTCCACGCTGTTGCGGTTTTCTGCATATTGGGGTTCGTCTTTCTTGCAGACCGCAAATACCAAAACAATTACACGACCTGTTATCTGGTTCCATAGTATTGTTACAGGGACCCTGTTGTGCACAGTAGATTTATGGTATGCGATAAGCTGTCCAGTGTGTCACGTGGTACGGACTGGGGAGTGAAGACTCCAACCAGGTTGCTGGGCTGATAGCGCAGGAGAGAGGTGATAAGGGGTCGAACAACGATATAAATTAATACGTCGGGCTATGCGTGAGCGGCGTGTTACGACGACCTATACAAGAACGTTTGGACGTATTTTGTTTATTTTTATTATATATTACGGGCTCCGCCAGCTTGTGCGGTGCCGGGATCTAGCGGTGCATGTCTATACCGATATCGTCAAATCAAAGCCACGGTCCTATTCAACAGTTTTCTGCGGAACGTTTGACATTTTCCTCCTACCCCTCGACATACTCGCTATCCCGAATGAGCCATATTTCGTTGCATCGTAGTAACTTCACTATTACCTGGCCATGGAAGGCAGTTTTGTGCAGGCGAAATCGAAGGCACAGCGAAAATTTGTTGATGCTCTGCACAGCTGTGGTGCGCAGTCACTGTGCCCGTCGATCGCGTGACCTTGAAGGTCCCGTTTACTAAAGGAGCCCTGCAACATTTGGAATCTCGATAGCAAACGATGCCTAACAGTCGTGGAGGTTATTGTGAACGTGTGAGCCAAATATTATTGAGCTGCGTGCACCAGGGAATTTTTTATTTGGTTTCAAACACAGCTGTAATTCACCTGCTCTTCGTTCCAACAAATGTCACTAGGCCGCCGACTACTTTGCTCGAGGCAGATATATCACTGTCTGAACTTCCGGTCACGGAAAGGTAGTCTGGAATTATATATTTGTCCGTTTTAGGTTAAAAAACATAAAGGCAATCTGAGTACCTGTCTTTAAAAAGACCGAGGTGAGCGAAGGGACCTAGTCGTTGGCACCAGTGACGTTACTTGTTGAAAGAAGAGCAGGCAACTGGTGGGTCGGTGCCGCTGGTGCCGTCACTTGTTGGAACAATAGCAGGCGATTGCGTGATGTATTTAAAAGGAAACTGACAATCCACTGCTGCTTGCAGCACAATAACATTTAGCTCACACGTTCACAGAAGCCCCAACGACTGATTGGCACCGTTTGCTCAGTGTGTTCAAAAAGTGTTGCAGGGTCCCTTTCATACCGAGTGCGCACTGAGCACGTAAGCACGCCTCGAAGAATATTCTCACCCTCTAAGTGTGAAGCATGTGTGTCACTCGATTTCTACATGCTGCGTATGGGAATGCGTCCAAAATAAACTAAGAATCAGTAATGTGCAGTTTAACGTTCACGAGTGACATACTATTCGGGGGTGGTTGCATCAGCAGATGCATCAATTTTCCTGCGGAGAAGCCCCGAACACCACTGTATATTGTAAATGAGAAAGACCGACACAGCGCCTTAGCCGCAGGCCTTTGCCGCAGCTCAGCGGTAGAGCATCGGTCGCCTTATCGGAAGGTCGTGGGTTCGGTTCCCACAGAAGGCAGGTTTGTCTTTTCGCTCGCTTAAATTCCTTTCTACTTACTCCACAAGTATAATACTACAATTAAGAACTTCAATAACTTCTCCTATGCTTTCCTAGGCTTCCTAATTTGTTGGTTCGTTATATATATATATATATATATATATATATATATATATATATATATATATATATATATATATATATATATATATATATGGTGCAGGCAGCAGTTCAGAAGAACCAGGCACTAGAGGAAAATTCATTTTGAGTGTTTATCTATTGCAGGTTGCAGGATATTGTGAGCACTTCCTGTAAAGGGCGTAGTCTGTGACAGAGATGCGTTTCAAATTTCGTTCCTCAAAGCACCGTTGTAGAACAGCTTTATAGAAAATAACGGCCCCTTTTTTTCCTTTGCAGGAATGCATTCGGTTTAATCGGCGGTTGTATGGATAACCTGATAGTCCACCAACTGCCTTCTACCACGGCCCCACCGCGGTTCTACATTGAAAGCTTTTCCGCGACCGCGGTTTCAGCGTGTCATATGATGCCACTAGCATCGTATTCACCAGCTGCACTAAGCGTGGACAGTACAACTAGTTTTTGATGAGTGTGAACGTGAACTAGTTGCGCGTTTGGTAGAGGTTCCATTCTCATAGTAGTTGGCTGTTCGAAGTGCTTTGTTTAATGACTAGGTACAAATAACAGTGTTTCTTTTTTTTTTTCATGAGAAACAGGGCAAAATTCGGAGACTGTCAGCTTGATCCTGCACATGTAGACCTGATGGTTATTTGAAGTCCTCTGTAGACCTGTAGACCTGATGGACATGTAGACCTGATGGTTATTTGAAGTCCGACATCGATGATGTCAAATTAGCATAGATGTGCGTAATACAGTGCTTTGTAGAGAGCCACATCTGTATTTTGTATATGTAAGTGACAATATTGTTTTTTTAGGGGCGAAGCTCCTCTTAGTCTAACCTTGTCACGCGTCAGGCGTCAGGCGTCAGTCGTCAGGCTTCACCCGCGTGCCGGGAGGCAAGCGCTCGCCCTCGGCGCTCACCCTCTGCGCGTGCCTCCCGGCGCGTGCCACTCTCCAGGCGCGTGCCTCTGCTGTCTTGTGTGAGAGAGAGAGAGCGAAAGGCGCGCGTTGGCTATGGAAACGCTCTTTCTTAGAGGAACGTTCTACCAGCTCGCAAAGAAGGAGAGCGCGCCCTCACCCGCGAGAGGCAACGTTGGCGCAGGCAGCGTCTCCAAGCGAGTTTCTTGATTGAGAAATACCGACTGCTCGCGTTGGAGAAGCGTTCACCGGTAATCCATATATATATCATATATATATATATATAGGCACGGGATCTTGACTTGCAATGAAGTGCCGGTGGGAGATTTCACTTGTGCATAGTTGAACCATGAGGATTCGTAGCGTGCGCGTTAACTAAATTAATCCGGAACTCGGCACGATCTACGATGAACCTCCCGAGCTTCGCCCACTCATCATGATTCACTCCGTGGATATGCTGTAATTTTTTCTTTTTCGTCGCCTCAACACTGTCTCCAGTGTATTCGACTTCAAGCACGTATGTAGCTTCATTATGAAACTGAGATTGCATCGATGTAACGTTGCTTGCTGTGACAGATTGTGCACCGCATTGCGACGTTGCTCATTATACCGATTTCGTTAATATTTCGTGCGCTACTTTCTTGAAAGTCATTTTGGTCAATATTCATTGACACTTGATTGATATTTTTGGTTGTCTTTTAAAGTTTGCCTCATTACATCAGCTGATGTCCTAGGCAAATTTTCACTTTCATATCTGAGCTATATTTGAGTTCTTTTGTTTATATTCCTTGATTTTATGTGGTGAAGATACTGCATAACATTATTGAAAGCGGCTATCACACAGTCATCCATTGTTCTGTCTCTGCTCATATAACCGGATGCGCTGCTCTCATGGTGAAAAGCGCATAGTCGTTTGGCTGTTGATCATTGTGTGACTACTTGTGCTCTTTCTGTAAGCCTCTAGCCGTTAATAAGTTCCAAATATATTTAAAGTATTTCTTCTGCAGTTCCTTTTGAATATTTCTGATTTTATTTTTCTCGCATTTCTCATTTTCTTCTTTAAAAAAAGCTCGCACAAGTTAGTTTCTCAAAAAAAAAATGTTGATGTAGCAGTGTTTCGACTGCGCGATTATTGGCACAGAGGCCTCCTTGTTAGGCCCCTTGCCAAGAAACTCTATCGTTCACTGTATAAAGATATGTCATGACTATTTTTTGTAGATTTGCTTCATACTTACAAATTACATGCTAGATTGACTTTTGTGTTCATGACAACCAATTTGGCTCAAATGCTAAGACTGATGAAGCCTTTTTTGAGAACTGTGTACCTACCTTACTGCACTATTTTTGCTCTGTTGCACTCAGTGCCGATGCCTTTAACCACGAGAGAGAAAAAGACTCCCAGGCAAGTGAGATGCCAGGACTTCTTCCTAGGACGTAACTACGAAAGTATTCGGCTAGCACTACCCCCCACTCTGAAGCACTGAAAAGATTATGGTGCAGCTGGTAACATAGCAGGTCATAGCTACTACCAGAAAGGCAGGGACGGCGTCCGCGGATTGGGGTGCCCCCCAAAATTATGATCCCGTTGACACCTTCAGAACCACAGAGTTAATGCATTAGGGGTGCAAAAAATGCCTTGTGTTTATTTGTACCCCTATAGCGTTAGCTTACATTCTGAGGGTGGTAACCAGATCAAAATCTTGGTGAGCGCGCCCCGTTCCGAAGCACGATTCCTGCTTCTTTTTCACATTATGGCTAAGGTTTCAGGAACAGCATTTGATGACGTCTTTGGTAAGTCTTTAAACGGATTCAGAACTCCCGGTAAATGGGATTATTATAGGCTCCCCCAAGCCGTAGAAAAGACCAGCTTTTCGGTGACGTTTCGAAGACGTTCAGGAAACGTCTCGTTTATGTGCAACAAGATGACATTAGACGAGATATACGACCTCTTCTAGACTAAAACTTCTTACGCGTGCCGTACCTGCTACGTCGTTAACGTCTCGGATATCCGTTTGGAAGACGTCTTAAGTTCTTTGTGTGCTTGCTGGGAGTCCGCTCTGTCATTCGCGCAACCCACGCCATAGCTCCCGACTGCCTTTTCTCCTGCCTGCTTCTTGCCCACCTTAGGATGGAAGTCTCCTATCACAACAGTGTACTGCGTCTTTAGCCATTGCCGATTCCACATCCTCACAGAGGCGTTCAACTGGCTGGCCATGTTATGTATATGTTAGCTGACCATGTTAGGTAGCTACGGTCATCTTATCACCGAAAACCACTTGGTCTCATATGCCCACCATACGTTCTCCCTTCTACCACGTTTGCAATCTATAATGATTCACTCCTATCTGTGGGGTTTAACTTCACAAAACCAGCTCTGATTATGAGAGACGCCGTAGTGGAGGTCTCCGGAAATTTCGACCACCTGGGGTTCTTTAACGTGCACTGACATCGCATAGCACACGAGCCTGAACATGTCGCCTCCATTGAAATGCGGCCGCCGCGGCCAGGATCCGATCCCGCGACCTTCGGGTCAGCAGCCGAGTGCCATAACCACTAGACCACCGTGGCGGCGCAATGATTCACTCTGCTACCTTTAATGAATAATGGCTATATTGCCTTCGCATTACGTGTTATGATGCAGCAAGTTCCCTTCCCTGATTTCTAATCATCGTCATCATCATCAGCCAATTTTATGTCCACTGCAGGACGAAGGCCTCTCCCAATCCTCGCCATCCTTGCCTGTCCTGCGCGAGCTGATTCCATTTGATGCCTGCGAATTTCTTGATTTCGTCCCCCCATCTTACTCCCTGCCGCCCACGGCTGCGCTTACCCTCTCTTGGTATCCATTCCGTCGTTCTAACTGTCCATCGGTTATCTAGCCTTCTCATCACGTGGCCTGCCCATGTCCATTTTTTCTTCTTAATATCGTTCATTATGTCGGCGACCCCCGTTTGTTCTCTGACCCACTCGGCTGTCTTCCTATCCCTTAGTGTAACGCCTATCATTTTCCGTTCCATCGCCTGCTGCGCGGTTCTTAACTTCCTCTCTAGCTTCTTTGTAATTCTCCAGGTTTCTGATCCGTAAGTCAATACTGGCAGGATGCAGTAGTTATATAGTTTCCGTTTGAGTGATAGTGGTAGGTTTCCGTTCATGAGTTGTGAATGTCTGCCATATGCGCGCCATCCCATGTTTATTCTACGGTGGATTTCTTTTATATGGGTGGGTTCTCCAGTAAGTAGCTGTCCTAGGTACAGATATTCTTCTACGACTTCTAATGTATGGGTTTCGACCTTGAATAGACGTTTTTTCCCCGTGCCACTTACCATTATCTTTGTTTTCTGCATGTTCATCCTTAATCCTACCTTAGCGCTTTCTCGGCTTAAGTCTTCAATCATCTTTTGCAATTCGTCGCCATCATTGCTAAAGAGTACTATGTCATCTGCAAATCGCAGGTTACTCAGATATTCGCCGTTAATCCTGAGCCCTGTCTCTTCCCAGTCTAACCTTTTGAAGATTTCTTCCAAACATGCAGTAAATAGCATGGGAGAAATTGTATCTCCCTGTCTGACACCTATCTGTATTGGGATTTTTTGCTTTTCTTATGGAGGAGCAGGGTGGCTCCTCCATAAGAAAAGCAATCTTTATAGATGTTGGCTATTGTGTTTATATAGCTATCACATATTCCTTGACGACGTAGTGCCTCCAGAACTGCTGGTATCTCTACCGAGTCGAAAGCCTTTTCGTAATCTATGAAAGCCATATAGAGGGGTTTGTTGTATTCAGCGGATTTCTCGATTACTTGATTGACCGCATGCAGGTGGTCCATGGTAGAGTATCCTTTTCTGAACCCTGCTTGCTCTCTGGGTTGATTAAATTCTAGTGTGGCCCTTATTCTGTTTGAGATAACCTTTGTGAATATTTTGTAAAGTGCTGAGAGTAGACTGATCGGCCTGTAGACATCTGGTGGCAAAGTGTTAGCACGCAAAGATGAAGGTTCCCGAGCGATACACATTTCGGATGAAGCGAGTCTGACCAGAATTGGAAATTAAATATAGAAAGTGCAATGATAAATAGAAAACATTGCTCTAATGGCTAATTCTGTCAGCAATCGCAAATATTATAGTGTTACCGATTTTAATACCGAATTTCGCTCTAGAAAAAACTTGTTTTCTGCGTTACACATAAATTGTAGAAGTATTAAAAGGAAAGTCGACGACATTAGTGTTTTTTTACGGTCCTTATCAATAGAATTTGATGTACTGGTTTTCTCAGAGACATGGATTACTCATAAAGAAGATGCACCGTATTTTCCGGGTTATCGTAATGAAATCTTATGCCGCGAAAAACAAAAAGGCGGAGGTCTTGCTATTTATTTTAAGGATGCGCTTTCATATGAATTGCTTGATAAGTACTCTGCCATGAATGATGACATTGAATGCATGACCATGTGTGTCGGCAAGTTTTTAGTAATTGGTGTGTATAGGCCACCACATGGCCACAAGAGAAAGTTCATTCAGTTCCTTGACACCGTCTTATCGTCAACTGCTCTCTGGACTATTCCTTGTATAATTATGGGCGACATAAATATTGATCTTTGTTCCAACGATTCTTATGCGAAAGAATTTGAAACACTCTTAATTACATATGGAAGTGCGAACTTCATAACTTTGCCTACCAGGGTAACAACAGAGAGCGCCACGCTGCTTGATATATGTGCCTCAAATATAGATTTGCAGACCATAGAAACCGGAGTTCTTTCATACGACATAAGCGATCACATGCCCGTCTTTTTTGTTGCACCATCTACTCCTCTTTTAGGCATACCAAAAACTGAGACGTTTTTTTCGCCGTATAAAAAATATCAAATCTCAAGAAAAGTTTGTTAAATCAGTGCAAAACCTAGATTGGAGCATGGTTTATAGGCAAGAAAACCCCGATGAAGCTTATAATACCTTCCTGCGGCTCTTGCGAGCTAGTTACGATGCATCATTTCCAGTTCAGAAATCATCACATCATAACAATAAAAAATGCAGGAAGCCCTGGATAAATTCTGACCTTTACCGGCGTATGCGAGTAAAGAACAAGTTATACCACGATTTCGTACGCTCGCGAAAGACGGATGCTCTTGCTAAGTACAAAACATACAGAAATGTTTTAACCTCTGACATAAGGAAGGCCAAAAGAAAGTATTATGAATTAGTATTTGAAAGGGTATACAATGATCAGAGGAAATTATGGGAGGTTATAAATGGGCTAACAAATAGGACCAAGAAGTGCCCTAAAATTCAAGACCTAACAATTAATGGCGAAACGCTCAGCGGTGAAAGATTGGCAAACGCCATGAACGAACACTTTATCAACGCAGGCTCCTACATTACAACTGATGCAAATACTGAAAGTGCCTATACTACTGATAAGGCTATCGTTACTTCCTCTATATTTATGGCGCCCGCAGATCCAGTTGAAGTAGGAAACCTCATTAGAAAGCTCAAAAATAATGTTTCACCAGGGGTTGATGAAATAGGTTCTGCTGAGCTGAAATTGATATCGCCGTTGATATGTGATGTATTGACTTTTATTATCAACCTCACCCTTACCAGCGGCATATTCCCGGAACAGCTAAAACTGGCAAAAATCACTGCAGTACATAAAGGTGGTGATACCAATACTCTAGCGAACTACCGACCGATATCCGTGCTTCCAACACTATCAAAAATTTTTGAAGGGGTAATTCACGATAGACTTGCGTCTTTTCTTGACAAACATCAAATAATAACAAAGTGTCAGTATGGGTTTCAAAAAAATAAGTCGACAGAACAAGCTTTACTGTACATTAAAGATAAGATAATTCTCAATATTGAAAGAAAACAATACACTCTTGGACTGTTTCTTGATCTTAAAAAAGCATTCGACTCGATACAATTCCAAATATTAATTGATAAGCTGTCGAGGTATGGAGTGCGTGGAGTTGCACTAGATCTCTTCAAAAGTTACCTTAAAGATCGTTATCAATTCGTTCAAATTAATAGCACAATGTCTACAAAGATAAAGTTAAACCAAGGAGTCCCCCAAGGGTCAATACTAGGTCCACTGTTGTTTCTTGTCTACATAAATGATATTGTTGAAATACCCGACTCCCCTGAACTTATTATGTATGCCGATGACACGAATGTGTTTTTTGCATCAGACAATTTGATATCACTTGAGACCAGCGCAAATAACTACTTAGAGCATCTTTCAATTTGGCTAAAACAAAATAGGCTGCGTTTGAATGCGAAGAAAACAACCTATATGATATTTCGACCTGTAAATAAACCTATATATGAAATAAGTTTGATATTCGAAAGCAACCCCATTGCACGCGTAAGAGAGCAGAAGTTTCTTGGCGTGTGGTTTCAAGAAGAATTAAGCTGGAACACACATGTGGATCACCTGACTACGGCCTTAGCGCGTATACTTGGTTGCTTTTACAAAACAATAAACGTAATGCCATTTAGGATCAAAATAAGTATGTATTATGCACTATTTCATTCTAAGGTAGCATATGGCATATCAGTCTGGGGAACGACATCGCAAAGAAATTACCTTAAACTCATTACTATGCAAAAGAAAATATTGCTCTGTTTTGAGAAGTACAGGGGAAACTTGCAAGATCTGCCAACTGCTCCACTGTTCATAAAGCATTCCATGCTTAGGGTTCACCAGCTGTACTATTATAAATTGCTTCAAATAATTCAACAAAATAAACTGTATGAACAAGCCTGCACCGAAAGACATCTTACGAGAACATAAAAAGCGAACACCTAAATTACGAACTACTTACGGAAAACAAAGTGCTGAATACCAGGTGCCTCATATTTTGAATATTCTAGCAGACAGAATAAATTTCGAAACTGGTAGGGCTGCCTTCAAAAAACAAGTGGTGAACTTATTAATAACCACATGTATACATTACGGACATTAACTGGTGCCCTTTCATGCCTCAACCATCTTCTTAGTCACATATAAATTTCACTGAACTTGTAATATATCGCCATGCTTTTCACGTTTCTCATTTATGTAACTTATTTTTGCGTCGCTGTATTATGTTTTCGTGTATGTAACTTCTGTTTAGGTAGGTTACGCTGTGTAAATTTTCTTTGTGTATGTATGACTGGATTTTTTTAGGAGTGCAAGTTGCTTCCTAGATTTCAAATTCCTGTTGTTTATATATTGTAATAGAATACTGTGCACTGTTACAAACTGCGGAGGGACAGGGGCCTTTGTCAGGCTTGATTGCCTTTAGCCCCTGCTCCTGCAGTGAGCTGTAAAACATGCTTACTGTTAATAAAGATCTTCTTCTTCTTCTTCTTCAAGTCTTTAACATCTCCCTTCTTATGTAATAATAGAATATTTGCGTTTTTCCAGCTTTCGGGTACATTTGAAGTTTTGAGGCATTGAGTGTATAGTGTCGCGAGCTTTCCAGTAAGGAAGTCTCCGCCATCTTTGATCAAGTCGGCGGTTATGCCGTCATCTCCAGCCGCTTTTCCGCGGGACATGCCCTGTATTGCTTTCCTAACTTCGTCCGCAGTGACGCATGGGATTTCGTAGTCCTGCTCGGCATTTAATACACTCATGGTGGGGAGACTCCTATTTGAGCTGTATAGTTCGGAATAGAAATCCTCGGCCACTTTGGTTATGCCACTGAAGTTAGTAACGATGTTGCCCTGCTTATCTTTCACTGCATGCATTATGTTCTTTCCCGCACAAAGCTTCCTTTTGGTTGTTTTGATGCTGACTCCTTTTCAGACGGCTGCTTCTATTTCTTTCACGTTATGGTTACGTACGTCCCTGACTCTACTTTTACTGATGAGCTTAGATAGCTCGGCGTATTCTATCTTGTCTCTTGAGTTAGTTATTCTCATTTGTTGGCGTTGCTTGATTAGATTTTTAGTAGACTCCGAGAGTTTACTCACAACATGTCTTGGTGCTTTGCCCCCTACTTCGATTGCTGTTTCGGTGATCAGATTAGTAATGTCTTCGTTCATCTTCTCTATATCCTCATTATCTTCCTGTCCTAGAGTCTCATACTTGTTCTTAAGTGCAATGCTAAATTCTTCTCTTTTCGCCCTGACGCTATCGGGGTTGGTCTGTTTCCGTGTGATTAACTTTGTCCTTGTTCGCTTTAGATTGAGGGATATCTTCGCCCTTATTAGTCTGTGGTCACTAAGTCTAACCTTATTAACCACTTCTGTGTCTTGTACTATACCTAGATCAGTGCACATTATGAAATCTATTTCGTTTTTCGTTTCTCCGTTGGGGCTTTTCCACGTCCATTTCCTGTTCCTACGTTTCTTGAAGAAAGTATTCATTACACGGAGGTGGTTTCTTTCGGCGAATTCTACTAGCATGTCCCCTCTGCTATTCCTATCTCCTTCTCCGTAATTACCGACGGCACGTTCTCCTTTTAGTTTCTTTCCTATTTTCGCGTTGAAGTCCCCCATAACAATCGTATATTGGGTCTGTACCTTGTTCATTGCCGTTTCTACATCCTCGTAGAACTGTTCTACAGCCTCGTCACTGTGGTTGGTCGTTGGTGCGTAACTTTGTACTAGCTTTAGTTTGTATCTCCTATTTAATTTTATCACGAGGCCTGCTACCCTTTCGTTGATGCTATAGAATTCTTCGATGTTGCCTGCTATGTCTTTGTGTATAAGGAACCCCACGCCGTATTCGCGCTTCTCTGGTAGTCCTCTGTAGCAGAGAACGTGTCCCTCATTAAGCGATAAGTACCCTTCCCCTGGTTTCCTAACCTCGCTATGGCCAATGATATGCCAATTAATACCCCTTAATTCTTCTAGTAGGTCAGCTTCAAGTTTCAAGTTTATTTCAAATATTATTACAAACATAAAATATTGCACAAGATAATTATACAGAAGGAGGTCCGAAAGCACTAGGCTGCAGGGGGACCTCCTGTCCGAAATTGCAAATGAAAAAGAACGCAATTAGCAGTGAATAGCAACATAACAAGAAAACGAATGATTTAGCGGAACAACAATAAGACAATTATAATTAAACAAAGTGATAAAACAAATGAATCATGAAAATATGCGTTTAGTAATTGAGCAAATAAGAAAACAATTCTTTTTTAAAAGGACCGATTGTGGCACACTGTTTGATGTGGGATGGTAATGAATTCCATATGAACAAAGCAAGAAAATACCCAGTATGTCGGCCATAATTAGTACGAATAGCAGGTAGTAAAAAATTTCCATTTGAGGCAAATCGAGTTCGGTTAAAGTTACGTAGAGCATCATGGCAAAACACACTTGATGGTAGAAGATGAATCAATGTCTTGAAGAGCGTGATGGTGAGATGATACTTAAATAAACTGACAATAGGAAGTATATTGAAGTTATAAAGCAATGATGATGCATTACTGCGATATGAACTGCAAGTTATTATTCTAATGGCTTGATTCTGAATATGCTGAATGGGAGATAGATGGGTTACGTATGTATTTCCCCATGTAGTGATACAATAATTAATATGACAGTGAATAAAAGCGTAATATAGTTTGATTAAGGTCGAGGTGTTAAAATAGTTACGCGCCCCGATTAAAATTCTAATACCGAATGCTAGTTTTTTCCTTAGGTGCGTGACTTGGTTAGAATATTTTAGTTTGGTGTCAAGAACAACACCTAAAAAAGAGCATTCGTTATCAGGAGTAATGAGTATGTCGTTTAGTTTGCTCATGACTTGGGATGGAAGGACTTTATTATTTGAGTGAAAAATCATGAACTTAGTTTTCGTAGGGTTAATACTGAGGGAGTTGCAACTGCACCAGGTTAAAATGCTATCTAGATCCTTCTGTAATTTAAGCGTCAAAGAGTGAACAGATTTGTCAGTGGCAAGTATGGTAGTGTCATCTGCATAAAGAAAAGGTTCAGAGTTAGTAACTGTTTGAGGAAGGTCATTCATATAAATCAAAAATAAAAGGGGGCCAAGAATGGACCCTTGGGGGACGCCTTGATTAGTAGTCAAAAAGTTTGATAATGTGGAATGAACATAAACAGCCTGTTGACGATTGGAAAGGTAATTTTTAATTAGGGTTAGTGCAGGTCCAACAATACCAATAGATTCGAGTTTGATTTCCAGGATGCTGTGATTAAGGGAGTCAAAAGCTTTGGTTAAATCAATGAACAATGCTCCAGCAAATTCACCAGAATCAATAGCTTTTTTAATCTTGTCAGTGAAGGTGAGCAGTGCAAGGTTTGTAGAAAAAGCTGGTCGGAAGCCGAACTGTTGACAAGTTAAAATAGAAAATTTAGATAAGTAATTTGTTATACGTTTCTCAATACACTTCTCTATTATTTTGCTAAAAACTGATAAAATAGCTATAGGGCGATAATTAGAGATGCATGTTCTGTCGCCTTTCTTGAACACTGGAATAATTTTTGCCTTCTTTAATTGTAATGGAAATGATCCTGTCTTGAAAATTAGATTAATAACAAGGGATAGAGGGACGGCAATGTGATGGGCAATTAACTTAATGTTGGACGTGTGAATGCCGTCAAGTCCAGCAGCAGTGACTTTCAGTTTACTAATGATGCTGATTGTTTCATTAGGGTCTGTTGGAAAAAGATAGAATGATTGTGAAGAGCGGACCCGAGATTCATTCAGGGTTAGGGGCGGGCTAGAAGCTTGACTGCAAAAATATGAATTGAGTTCATTCGCAATGTCGATTGGCTGGTGAAAGACCCGGCCAGCAGTTTGGAGCTCAGTAATAGGTAATTCAGTCGTGTTCTTGTTTAAGAAGGAATTAATAATTTGCCATTGCTCTTTGCAGTTGTTGCCAGCGCGTGTTATTTTGTCTTCATAATATTTCTTTTTTGCAGTTTTTAACAGTCTATTGAGGGTGTTGGAATAGGAAATATAACGAGATTTAAGTTTGATGTTGTAGGGACGTCGTTTAACTTTGTTATAAAGGTTTTCTTTTTTGCGCATGCATGTCAGGAGACTGTTTGTTATCCATGGATTATGCGGCGCTGAATAGATTCTCTTACATTTGACAGTTGTGATACTGTCATGAAGGCACTTACTAATACGAGAAGATAGATAATCAAAAGCTATGTTAGCCTCTACGCACGTTTCAATGAAGGACCAGTCAACGTTAGTTATATGGTTCACAAACTCCTCTTTGTTTAAAATTGTTTTTGTGAATCTTAAATCACGATTATGCATAAAATTTTCATATGAAAAGAAAACAGGATAGTGATCCGTAATGTTCACTTTAAGGACACCGCAGTTTTCAGGTGAAAGGAAGTTAGAAAGAGCATGATCAATGAGTGTGCTACTGCGCCCAGGAATACATCTAGTAGGAAGTGTGATTAACAATTCGTACTCGTAACCTTGATAACAATTCACGTACTCAGAGTGGTTATTAGTATCATCAAATAAATCAATGTTAAGATCACCTAGAATAACTACATTCTTGCGTTCAAAAGATAAAGTATCAAGGACAGTGTTGAAACTTGAACAAAACTCTAAAATAGACGATGAAGGTGAACGATAGATAGTGCCAAGAATAAGTTTGTTGCTGCTATCAGTTGAAGAGGGTGGATCTAGTTCAATCCAGACGAATTCGCAGTTATCGACATCAATATGAAGATCAGATCTGCGCTTATACTGCAAAGTAGGGGAAATAAAGATGGCTGCGCCACCGTGACTACTCGTTTTTCGATTGCAGTATTCTGACAAGTATCCTTGTAAGCCGAATAAGTTTTTATCTTCAAGTGAAAGCCATGTTTCTGACATACAGACGAGGGAAAATGAATTTTTGAAGGAGTGTAAAAGTGCATTGACTTCATCATGGTTTCTTCTTAGGCTACGCACGTTAAGGTGGATTGCTGATAGGCTAGAATTGTTTAGGAATGAATCTAATTTATTAATACTAAAATAAGACATGATGTAATGTCGCTTAGCTTTATAACTGATGATAGGTTACCAGATCTACCGAAAGACGGAAAGGTCGGCTTCGGTTCGGATGCGATACACCCTACTTTCACTGGACTGCCTCGCCTTTATCAGGCAATTTTCCGTCCAGAGGTACGCCCAACCCTTCTCTCGTTTTTGGGAAAGAGCTTTCGCGAACAACCTTTTGTTATCTGGAGTGAGGTGGTCATTAGCGAATACCGGATTATGCCGAGGGCCTGGGAATCCAAGATCATTCGTGTGAAGTTTGGCCTTGCGAGCCTTGCCTAGAAATTCCTGCTTTTTGTCACGGGAGCAGAAGCGCACGATAATGTTTTGTTTGAGTCAGTCTTAGTGGGGACGCGATGAATGACATCGATGTCAGAATCGTTGACAGTGCAGTTGATTTTAGTAGCCATAGCTTTCACAATGGCCGTGCAATCTTTCCCTTGAGAGCAAGGAAGTCCTTTTAGCTCAACATTGTTAAGCCGAGAATATTGTTCCAGTTCGGACACACGCTTAGTCAACGTATCATTTTGCTTCTTCAGTAGTTTATTAGAGGAAACTAATGCGGCATTTTCTGAGCGCAGTTCCTCAACGAGCGCATTGAGACCGCTGACACCTGATACAAGGCTTTCAACCTCAGACTTCAGCTTTGAAATCTCAAGTTCAGGTGCCTGAAGTTTGGATTTGCATTTTTCAATAAGCTTGGAAGCAATTTCTTCCAGTTTATCATCAGACCAGGCTTCAAGCCGTTCAATGCGCCTCGCCAACTCGACATTTGAGGGCATGGTTGCACAAAATGACGAACAAAATAGAACACTGAGGGAGCAATAACAGAGCTAAATCACCCACAGCAGTAGTCACGGCAACATACGACGCCCACAACAATAACGAAAGACACTGACCTGCGGAAGCGTCAGAAAGCCTTTAGAAAAGTACCGATGCGTAGAGCCGTAACTGCTGCTGCTAAGTGACACTGGACGAGACGAGCAGCCGCCTTAAGCTGGAATACGAGCTGGTGATCTGCGTCCTTGATCTACGCAGATGATCCTTATCCGCCAAGGATAGCCGTTTCTGGCTTTCGTGGAAAAGGCACGATGCAGATGGCTTAGTCAGGCGGGCTCGACGCAGCCAAGCTGGAACGGTCGGGAGTACAGGACCACCGAAACCGTGGCGGCCGTTGTCCAACAGCAAACTGGATTACTGCGGAAGCGCCTGGAATCGTCCGAAATCCTGCGGAAGCGTCAGAAAGCCTTTAGCAAAGCACCGATGCGTAGAGCCGTAACTGCTGCTGCTAAGTGAGCTAATCTGGCTTCGCTTGAAAGGGTTCGCGTGTTAAGAGTCGCTACGTTTAATTTCCGATGACGGCCTGTCCGAATCCAGAGGCTCTTTGAGTCTTTTGTTCCCATACCCGTGTGGTCGCATCCGTGGCTAGAAGCTCTGTTGATGTCGTCGTCGTAGGTCCAGGGTTTGGTTGGTCCGGTAACTTGGGAGGTGTTGGCCATGGTGTCGCACCAGGGGGCCAGTTCCTGTTCTGGTGCTCAGGTGAGTTACGTAGATGAAGCACGGTGATGGTGGGCGCCCATATGCATCTTTTGTCCAAGTGCTCCGCCGTGGGGAGGAGACTTTCAGAGGTGTTGCAGTGAGTGGGTTAATCAGGACAAGGTATGATTATTAAAGAGAAGTAGTCGGTAGAAAGAAGATACCTCAGGAGCGTAGAGAGACCATAAAGGATCAAAAGGTAAAAGGCAGAAGGGCTAAAAAAAGAAAAAGAAAAAAAAACTTCTTATACGCCTAAGGATTCGAACTCGGGACCCCTTGGTCTACTACAAAAGCATGGCCGAGTCGTCTGGGTTGTCGGGTCGCCGAGGTGTTTAAGAACAGATTCCTGCTGTGCCCTCTCGTCAATTGTGACGCGATTAATTTCAAAATGTCCGCAATGCAGCATTTCTGCTGATTTCGAATACAAGAAAGGCATGCCTGATTGTCTCGCCTGCGACGCGGGAGTTTACGGCGTGTTTGTCGCGTCATCACGTGCAGCTTGACCAGTGTGTGTCGTTATCCTTCTGTTCTCTGCCGCGGAAAAGTGGCTGTCTGAGGGAGATAGAGATAGCGAGGGCGAAAGGAGGGCGATAGCTGGGGGGAAGGGGGGGGGGGTGAAGTAAGAAACGGGAAAAGTATGCATATCGACCTATCTCGCACAAACGGAATCGCAGTGATAATAAATTCTGTGTTCGTCTGTCGGCGTTCAACCTACATCGTAATATGTTGAATGTGGTTTCCTATATACCACGGAAGTGCTGCGGCCTTGTAATTAAGAGAGAAGCAGAACTCATCGTGTGTTATGCTCGTAGCGCGTAGCTCATTCCTTGTCCGTTTACCCCGATAGGCGATTTTTGCGAATAGCTTAGCATCTTAGCGGAAGATTGATATCAAACAAGTTCTGGCATCGTTAACTCCTGGTAACTTGCTATTTAGAGCACCAGTTTTAGCAGTCAGGGCGGGAGTCTTAATAAGTCGTTCTGACGTACCTTGTTAAATTGCGCTAATAACGTCCAGCAATGCCGCATTCTTCTAAAAACGTTTTGAGTGCGTTTAACGCGTTTTTTTTTTTTTTTGCAAGGCCGTCGTCGGCCATGGGCCCAGAAGTTTCCTTAAACTGAATGGCCGACGGTCCAGTGTCATCAGAGATGCTTTAAGTCGATGTCTTGGTTCATCGTGATTTGAGCAATCTAGGAGCAGGTGACTTATATCTTCGTCTGGAAACCGACAATCACATTCGGGAGTTCTAGCACGGCCAATTTTGTGTAGGAAATGCTTTGTGTAGGCAGTACCTAATCTTAACCGATGAATGAGGGTTTCCATAATTCTCTCTAAGTATAATGATATTCTGAGTTCAATAAACGGATCGATATGATATAAGTCACAGCTTTTGGAATTTTGATCAAACCATGTACTTCTGCTCATTTTGAAAGATGTCTTTAGAACGCAGCGCAATTCATGTTTCGACAGTGGGAGGGAAACCGTGGCCTCCTTTTGATGTGCTTGTCGTGCTGCGTCATCGGCTGCTGTGTTACCGGGAATGTTGCAGTGGCCTGGTATCCACTGAAATACTATGTCGTGTTTCGCCTGGTTTTCTCTTGCGAGTTCTTTAAGTGTCTCATATATTATGCTCTCGCTGGTCGTGTGTGCTTTTGCGCTGCGCAGGGACGTTAGGGCTGCCTGTGAGTCACTAAATATTACCCATCTTTGCGAATCTCTCACAGATGTTATAAATTTGATGGCACACAGGATAGCAAATAGTTCAGCCGTTGTGGATGATGTAGCACGACACAGCTTATAGGACTCTTGCTTTTTGAATTGCGGAACAACGAATGCCGACGTAGAGGAGGTTGCTACACAAGAGCCGTCCGTATAAACATGCACGTATCCTGGATACAGCACATATATCTGATACAGCGCCAGTTGTTGAGCGGCCGGTATAAACATGTCTCTTTATCGTATTATTCCCTCTACCGACAATTCAATTTTTGGTAGTGCTAGCTTCCATGGAGGATAATCAACGTCACAATGCCAAAATGTGTTGCTTGGTAATATATGAATATTTTCTTGAACTGCCTTATTCATATAACTTCTGTCTCTTCTGCAAATGTCTAGTACTAGTGGTGAATCTTAGGTTGTGTTTGAAGACGAAAGAAATGCCGGCATGTTTCTATTGTTCTCATAACTGGAAACGGAGTTTGGCGGGACTCAGCTATTACGAGCCGGCTAGACGTCGCTTTTGGAACTCCTAGACATATGCGCAGTCCTCTTGCTATAAGTCTTTGAAGCCGCTCTTCTGACGTACGAGAAATGTTATGTAAGATAGCCGCAGAGTGCGCAATTTTTTGTCTTATTAAAGCATTGTGAACAGTGAGCATTTCTTAGTCGCACGATGGCGCGCTTCGGCGTCGGCGGCGCCGGCGCCGTCCACACCTCCACTATGCATGCTCGGCTCGTCTCGTGCCGGCCCAGGAAGACACCCGCAAAACTGTCGCTCCAGGCGGGCGTTCAGCAAGCCGAGTATGCGAAGTGGGGGTGCGGACCTCTCCCCCGTACTCCTCTCCCTCGAACGCGGGCGGTGTGTATATAAGCGGCAGAGCGCGCGTTCGGAATTCAGTCAAGGGCGTCTTTAGTTGGCTTTCGCTTGACTTAACGCTTTGCTCAAGAATAACAAAGACGAAATAACAATTAAGCATTCCCAAACCATACGCCTTTTTGAGGTCAATTACGCAACATTCACGCGATACCCCCACCATCTGCGACGCATTTACTCGAGTTCCCCCCGTGGGAAGACGCGGGCGTAATTTTCTTCCGAAATGTGAAGCCGGCGGCCGCCATCTTACCAGAGGCATCGATTAACAGCGTACTGATAGAGAGAGAGAGAAAACTTTAATCGACAAATAGGTCCGGCGATTGTGTCAGGGTGAGGCCATAAGCACCCCAGCCTAGGTGACGGCCTCGAGCCCTTGGACACGGGCGGCTTCCTCGGCGTGCCGGACGGCCCAGAATTGACCAGCGAGGTTTTGGCTGAGCAGGCACGCCCCCTATCGCGCCCCGCGGTCAAACTGCCATGTCTACCCCGTTCCTAATAAGGGGATCCTGTGCTGTGTGCTCCCTGTGCATTCCCAGAGCGGGTGATGCAGCGTCGCCCTGGCTCCGCACACTTTGCACGTGTCAGACGTATAAATGTCTGGGTAGCAGAGGCGAAGGATCACCGGGTTTGGATGTGTGTGTGTCTGTAGTTGTCTCCAGGCAACCGCCTGTTTCTTGTTTAGTTTGGCGTGTGGTGATGGGTACTTACATGTGTTCAATCTGTAGTGTTGTGTGATGTCTCTGAAAGTGGTCATGCGATCCCCCCACGTCCACTCCCGCATCGCCCGCGTGCTGAGCGGGGCGTCAGGACTGTCCGCGGCATCGGCCGCCTCATTGCCCGCGAGCGGTGGGTCCGTGTGGGAGGGGGTCCATAGGAGGAAATTGTCATTTTTGCAGCGAATGTTGCCTTCGTGAATTTGGAGGATGCGAGCCACTTCCCGGGAGATCCGGCCGCTGGCGTAGCTACGTATCGCTGCTTGCGAGTCGCTTATTATAACTGTGGCGTCCGTAGTGGCTATCGCGAGCGCTATCGCCGCTTCTTCGGCCACCTCCGTCTCTTCCGTGCATATCGTGGCGCTCGCAATGCAAGTTCTCCTATGGTTCGTTATAGCTACCACGAATCCGCGTCGGCGCTCGTAACGGGCCGCGTCAACGTACACCGTTTCCTGACTGTTCCCAAATTTCTTTTCAAAATCTCTCGCGCGCCTGTTTCGCCGGCCAACGTGATGCGTCGGATGCATGTTTTTGGGCAACGGCGGAACGATGATGCGCTCGCGAATCTGTTTCGATATCGCAACCTTTTCGCCGTGCTGCGTGTGATAGGTGATGCCAAGAGTTTCGAGGATGTGTTGGCCGGTGCGGCTGTTTGCCAGCCGCTCATACTGCGCGACGTTGTGGGCTTCGATTAACTCGTCTAAGGTGTTGTGTAACCCCAGTTCGAAAACTGTGTTCGTACCAGTGTTGTACGGAACGTCGTTCCAAGGAACGACGTTCCTGGAACGAGTTCCTTTTGGGAGGAACGAAGGAACGCCATCGTCCCATTTAGGATTGGTGGAACTGTAACGGGAACGCGTTACATTTACGAAGGAACGGCAAAGGAAACGGCGTTCCTTATATCCACGTTCCACTCCACGATGATCGCACATACGCAGCACATCATGCAGGGCGGATGGGCTGGGCTGCAACAAGCCCTCCCTGGAGTCCCCGTTTTCCTGCCCGCCACTATCGCTCCCTCATAGCAAATCACGCAGGAGAACGCCATTCTACTGCGGTTTCGATGATGCGACGACGCCGCACGACGTCAGGGTATCCCGCTACTCCTTCGCGGTGGCCGCTTACTATGGCCGCTGGACAAATAGTTTTCGGCTGTCAGCCAGCTGCACGGCAACGCGGGATGAACTGCATGCAACAGCGAAGTTACCTTCATCCCTTCCCTTATGATCCCGCCGCCACGACTCCCTCCGAGCTAAAACACTGTCAACGCGTGCTTTACTGTATCACCTCTCCCCGCATTGGTTCTGAGAACGCGGTTACGGCCATGGTTGTCCATACTTGTAAGACACGCTGTGCGTCAATCTCTTCAATGTATTGCTACGGCACATACGCGAGTGTCCTTCATGCCTGACCCGAAGAAGACGACGACGAAGTGATAACCGAACGCTGGCTGTTCTTGCTGTGCACGGTTAAACTCGAGCCTGTAAATACAGGTGTAGGTAGCCTTGTTTGTGCGTAACATCGTGGTGGAGGTGCGCGATCCCTGACCTCGCCACGGAGCTTCGCAGCGGCCGTTTTCTTGAAGCTCCCACGATGGCTTCTGATGCACCGGCGCCAACACCCGCCAATCCGTCTGCGACAACGTACGTCACCGTTACCACACCGCGAGATCCCGGCGTGTTCTCGGGCCGCGAAGGCGCAGACGTGGAGGACTGGCTTACTCGGTACGAACGTGTCAGCACCACTAACAGGTGGGATCCCACTCTTCAGCTCGCAAATGTACTGTTCTTCCTTGACGGACCACCGCGAGCATGGTTCGAAACTCACGAATCTGACATCACAAGCTGGGACAGTTTCAAGCAGAAACTGCGCGACGTGTTTGGGAACCCATACGGTCGGCAGCTGGCTGCTAAGAAGGAACTCTCCACGCGGGTCCAAACATCAACTGAACCTTACGTCGCCTATATTCTGGACATCTTGGCTCTATGTCACAAAGCCGACGTCAACATGTCCGAGGCAGACAAGGTAGCCCACATTCTAAAAGGGATCGCTGACGACGCGTTCAACCTGCTCGTCTTCAATAATGTCACCACTGTAAACGACGTCATGAAAGAATGCCGTCGCTTGGAACAGGCTAAAAGCCGGCGAATCGTTCATCAGTTCGCCCGCTTGCCCAACACCGCAGCAACGTCGTCATGTGAGGGTTTTTCTCACGCGTCCGCTAACTCTGACAACGTTACACGCATTGTACGGCGTGAGATAGAGGCCGCCTGTCCTAGTACTGCCGAAGTCAAGACCTTCTCGGAACCTGTTGTTCCGGTTTCGCTAGTTCAAGCCGTCGTTCGCGAGGAGATTCACAACATGGGCATTCATGCGGTGTCTTTGCCAGCACGCCCCGATGTCCGCCCCAACTTTGCCACCCCATCCCGTCCCGTATCAACCTTCGCCCCTCCCCGGTTTAGGAACTCAGCTGAATGGCGAACTGCGGACGACAAACCTATTTGCTTTCACTGCCACCGCGTCGGACATATCTCCCGCTACTGCCGAAGCCGCTGGACTCCATCCTGGAATTCTTTCGCCTCTTACTCTGCTCAAACACGCCGTCCACAACCGTACCCATCCAGCTCACAACACGTCGACCCTGAAGAATACCCTGCTCAGCCTCGCTACACCCGCTCACCTTCGCCCCAACGCCGCCAATCTCGCTCGCCTCAACCTCGCCGACCATCCTCCCCGACCATCTTTCGCCGCTCCCAGCCGGAAAACTAGGCAGTGCAGCTCCTGGAGGTGGCGCTGCATTGTTGGACATGGCACAAAATCCTCTGACGATTCCGACCAAACAGAACCTACTTGACGTATACGTTGACGGCGTCCATGTCACCGCACTCATCGACACTGGAGCACACTTATCGATCATGAGTGCTCAATTTCGTCGTACATTAAGGAAAATTCTGACGCCAGCAAGCACTAATGCTGTACGGGTCGCCGATGGTGGAACCGCTGTTGTTATTGGAATGTGTACTGCCCGTGTTAGCATCGCCGATCGCCATGCGGTTGTTCTCTTCACCGTTCTTGCCCAATGCCCGCATGACGTCATCCTTGGTCTCGACTTCCTCTCAGCCCATTCAGCTCTCATAGACTGTTCGGCCAGCACTTTACGCCTCGATCTGCCTCTAGTGGACCCTGTCGACCAACGCCCCAGTCGCCTCAATGCCGCCGCCTACGTTCGCTTGCCGCCTCAAACACTTACTTACGTCGATCTCGTGTCGTCGCCTCCAGTACCTGATGGGGACTACCTTCTGACGTGTTACTCGACAGAGGCATCACACTTCCTCATACAGTTCTCTGAGTTGTTGCCAACTGCGCCTGCCTACCTGTAGTCAATTTCAACTTCACGCCCCAAGTTCTGCCCCGTGGTATCTCCCTCGCCCTGCTCAGCCCACTCGATGCACGCGAAGTGCAGGCTTTTACCGTCACCGGTTCGCCACATTCACCTGCGCAGCAGGATGCCTGTCCCTCTGATAAGGCTATTACATCGATGATTGCCCCAGACCTAACCCCTGAGCAAAGTCAAGATCTACGTCGCCTTTTGCGTGAATACAATGATATTTTTGATATCGGCGGTCGTCCTTTAGGCCAAGCTACGCAAGTGACCCATCGCATAAATACTGGCGATGCCCCTCCTATCCATCGACGTGCCTATCGTGTATCCGCGGCTGAACGTCAGATAATTCAAAGCGAAGTTGACAAGATGCTCGCAAAGAACATCGTCGAACCATCGTCGAGTCCGTGGGCATCGCCTGTCGTTTTGGTGCGAAAGAAAGATGGTTCTTGGCGATTTTGCGTCGATTATCGGCACCTTAACCGAATTACAAAAAAAGACGTGTACCCGTTGCCACGCATAGATGACGCTCTTGACTGCCTACACGGAGCTCGCTACTTTTCATCGATTGATCTACGTTCCGGGTATTGGCAGATTGCAGTCGACGATATGGACCGTGAAAAGACAGCCTTTATTACACCGGACGGCCTTTATCAATTCAAGGTCATGCCTTTCGGCCTCTGTAACGCCCCTGCCACCTTTGAACGCATGATGGACTCCCTCCTGAGAGGTTTTAAATGGTCCACATGTTTGTGCTACTTAGACGACGTTATCGTGTTTTCACCAACATTCGAAACGCACATTGATCGCCTCTCGACAATCCTGGACGTTTTTCGTCAGGCCGGGCTCCAGCTCAACTCGTCCAAGTGTCGTTTTGGCCGCCGCCAAATCACGGTCCTTGGCCATTTAGTCGACGCCAACGGCGTCCAACCAGACCCGGGAAAAATATCCGCTGTCAAGAACTTCCCTATACCACAGTCCATCAAGGATGTCCGCAGCTTTCTCGGGCTATGCTCATACTTTCGCCGTTTTGTCAAGGATTTTGCGACCATAGCGAAACCACTAACGGAGCTTTTGAGGCAAGACGTCTCCTTTTCTTGGGGCCAGCAAGAAGCGTCCGCATTCTCTCGCCTCATCAGCCTGCTCACGACGCCCCCGATCCTCGCCCACTTTGACCCGTCTGCCCACACAGAAGTCCGCACTGACGCAAGTGGCTACGGACTCGGTGCAGTATTAACCCAACGTCAGCGTGGTCACGATCGTGTTATTGCCTACGCAAGCCGCCTCCTATCGGCCGCTGAGAGAAACTACTCCATCACCGAGCGTGAGTGCTTGGCTCTTGTTTGGGCGGTAGCGAAGTTTCGACCCTATTTGTATGGTCGCCCATTTTCCGTAGTTACAGATCACCACGCACTCTGTTGGCTGTCTACTCTTAAAGATCCTTCAGGACGGCTCGGGCGCTGGGCCTTGCGTTTACAAGAGTATTCATATTCAGTCGTCTACAAATCTGGCCGCTTGCATCGCGATGCAGATTGCTTGTCTCGCTATCCCGTCGACAACCCTCACGACGACGACGAGAACACAGTCCACTGTATCTTCTCAGTGTCCGACCTCGCTAACCTTGGCGACGAACAAAATCGTGACCCTTCCTTACGACCGATCATCGAGCACATACAGGCATCGCCCAATGACCCCTCCGTCAGAAGATTTGTCGTCCAGAATGGCGTCCTCTACCGACGTAATTTTCGGCCCGAAGGACCTGACCTGCTCATCGTCGTACCGAAACACCTACGCCGGAGCATACTCCGCGAACTTCATGACGCGCCCACTGCCGGACACCTCGGTGTATCCCGCACGTACGACCGTGTCCGCCGCCGTTTCTTTTGGCCAGGACTTGCACGCTCTGTCCGCCGTTACGTGGCTGCCTGCGAGTCGTGTCAGCGTCGCAAACGGTCCTCCCTTCCACCTGCGGGTCACCTTCAGTCGATTGACATCCCCGCAGAACCCTTCTTTCGCGTCGGACTCGACCTTCTAGGCCCTTTCCCTACGTCCGCCTCCGGCAACAAGTGGGTAGCGGTGGCGACAGATTACGCCACGCGATATGCGATCACTCGCGCACTACCGACCAGCTGTGCCACTGATGTTGCGGATTTCCTGCTGCGTGACGTTATCCTCCTTCACGGTGCTCCCCGACAGCTACTTACTGACCGTGGCCGTAACTTTTTGTCCCAGGTAATCGCCGACATCCTCCGTTCTTGTTCAACTCAGCACAAACTAACCACTTCGTACCACCCACAGACCAACGGCCTCACCGAGCGCCTAAATCGCACCCTTACAGACATGCTAGCTATGTACGTTTCCGACGATCATCGCGATTGGGACGTGGTGCTGCCGTACATAACATTTGCCTACAACTCCTCCCGCCATGATACTGCTGGATTTTCGCCTTTCTACATGTTGTACGGACGAGAGCCGGCGTTACCCCTTGATACCATGCTGCCTCCACCGACCACTGCTACCACTGAATATGCCCATGAAGCCATTGCACGCGCAGATCACGCTCGCCAGCTTGCCCGTGTTCGGCTTATGGCGTCCCAAGCAAGTCAACAGCGTCTCTACGATGCTCGACATCGCGAGCTATATTTTTCGCCTGGTGAACTTGTGCTCCTCTGGACCCCATGCCGCCGAGTGGGATTATCCGAAAAGCTCCTTTCCCGGTATGCTGGACCCTACCGCGTCCTGCGCCAAGTGACACCAGTCACCTACGAAATTGCTCCCGTCTCGTCCACGACGGCCGATTCCCACTCATCCAGAGACGTCGTCCACGTCTCGCGGCTGAAACCGTACAACTCTATTTCCGACGACACTTTTTAGCCGCTCCGGGACGGAGCTTCTACCGCCGGGGGTCATGCTACGGCACATACGCGAGTGTCCTTCATGCCTGACCCGAAGAAGACGACGACGAAGTGATAACCGAACGCTGGCTGTTCTTGCTGTGCACGGTTAAACTCGAGCCTGTAAATACAGGTGTAGGTAGCCTTGTTTGTGCGTAACAGTATTTTAGCTGAACTGAACGGGCCGCACCTTAATTTAGCGTCAGCAGCCCTATGCGCTCGGCAAAAAGCAGAGACGAAAGGCTTTTCGAAAGGATATGCCGTACACACGTGCTAACGCGAACGTGTGCTGAACATGCTTACGTGCGTGCGTGTTTGTAATATTGAGCGAAGATAACATCGCTCTAACCCGGACTTGGTTAATTATGGTCGGTGATGCCCAGTTTGTTTCTAATAAAAACTATGGTTTCATTGCTATCATTACTACGCGACCAAAGGGTTAGCTACACAGGAATAACCAAACATTTTAACGCACAGCACCCCGTCCACTTTACTGTACAGCCTCATTTGCTCTATACCAATGTCCTGTCAATTATGCTTGTGTGGTGTGGGTCATTTTTGGTTGGCGTCCCGTCAAAATGCATGTAAGGCTATTCATTTTCGTATTTATTTCCTGCACCACAACAGGATTTCATCCTTGCGTTAATGTCAGTGTGCCTATGTATTGAACAGGCAAATAATGTTCATTCCTAATGCTACGAAGAAAAGAAAAAAAAAAGCAGTCCCGCGTTATTTAACTCGATGGTAAACTCACAAGATAGAAATATTAAAATTCCTCACACGGGCATACATTCAACGCAGCTATAATTAACAACAAAAGTACAGTATATCACAAATACTTTAAAGTGATGAGAACTAAGTAAAAGCAACATATCCAGAACTGCCAATTATTTTATTAAAATGCTGCAAGGGCTACCAATTTTGAGCAAAATCGTTGAGGACCGGGAATGCTGTCGACATCGGGGTATCTTGTTACAGTATTTGCGCGCAATGCCATGGGTCAGGCACAAACCTTTATATGTTATCCTAAATCAAAAGGTCTATTACTAGCTTTCAGTGCCAGATGCACCGCTGTTACATGCATTGGTGCATGTGAGTAACTACCTATTTGCATATTGTAGGTGCAGTATCCTGGCTACGCATCTGAAGACTGAAGTGGAAAGGGCCATATATGTCGCACTTTTAATAGACTAGCGCCAAAGTTGCAGTGGCGTTGTCCGTAGTATGTTCGGTGATCCTTGATATTTGCCTAGGAGCGCTTCTTTGGATATTTCTTTCTCTCCAGACAATATGCTGCCGGTAACGCTGAAATTCTAGAAATATGCATAGGTCGATGCGAGATTTAATATGCTCACTTTCATTTGCCTCAGGATCAATTTTCAATTTTATAAATCAAATGTAACGTTAATGTAACGACACGTTCCAATTTTCGAAATGTAACTGGAACGCGTTCCTTTTCTATTAAAGGAACTTGTAACGGGAACTCGTTACAAAACTGGAAAGGAACGAGGAACGAGTTTTCGTTCCTGTTTTGGAGGAACGTGTACAACACTGGTTCGTACTCGTGTTAATAGGTAGTCCGATGGCGCGTTTGTATGCCTTGCGAATAATACAGTCTAGTTCTGTTCGTTCGGTCGCGTGCCACTTGAGGTAGGAGGCCACGTACATGATGCGGCTAATTATGAACGCCTGTACCAATCGGATTGTATTGTGTTCCTTCATTCCGCTGTGGCTATTGGTGATGCGCTTCAGCAGCCGGATGGTTTCATCAACCGCGCGCTCCAGCCTGAGTATGGTTTGGCTGTTGTGGCCATTCGCTGACAGGTGCAAGCCCAGTACCCTAATTTCGTGAACGTGCGGGATGATGGCGCCGTCTGGTGTCACAACTGTAATGTCCTTGTCCGTGCGATCGGTTACAAAAAGTCTTGGGCTTACGGCCCCGACGCGTGGGTCTGTAGAGCAGGAGCTCCGACCTGGCCGCGGAGCATTCGAGGCCCGTGTCGCGGAGGTACTCCTGTACCGCGTCAACGGCCGTCTGCAAAGTATGCTCTATGTAGCCGTCGTTCCCCTCGGTAACCCAGGGGGTGATGTCGTCGGCGTACAAGCTGTGGTGCAAGCCTTCTATTTCTTCCAGTTTCCGAGGTAATCCGAGGAGCACGAGGTGAAATAGCATGGGCGAGATGACGGAGCCCTGCGGTGTGCCAGCGCAACCCAAATCTATGTTTTGCGATTCTAAACCGCCGATCGCTATGCGGGCCCGTCGACCAGTGAGAAAATTCCGCACGCAGGCATATGGTCTCTCGCCCAGTCCCAGTGCTTGTATGCTTTCAAGTATGGCGGTGTGTTTAACACTGTCGAACGCCTTTTTGAGGTCAAGCCCGAGAATCGCTTTTGTTGATCGTGCGGGATTATCGACAATTCGATGTTTCAGTTGAATCATCACATCCTGCGCAGAGAGATTACGACGGAATCCGAGCATTGTGTGTGGTAGAATGTCTCTTTCCTCAAAGTGGTTGGTAAGGCGAGCGAGAATCACGTGCTCCATTACCTTACCGACGCGTGACGTCAGGGATATCGGTCGCAAATTATCGATTTGTATTCGTTTGCCCGGCTTGGGGATCATGATGATCCGCGCCGTTTTCCAGGACGTCGGTATCTCGCCGGCGTTCCAGCACTCGTTCATGTAATCCGTCAGGCGTTCTATCGACTTGTCGTCTAAGTTACGAAGAGTCTTCTTGGTGATGCCGTCCGGGCCCGGTGCCGATTTTGTGTTCAGCCTGTGCAGGACTGCCATCACCTTCTCATCATCCATCATCGCCATCATCCAGACAGCACAAAAAAATTCGCTTTCCTCCTGCTTCTTAGCAACTTTAACGTGGTCATCTTCGCTAGACAGACAATGCTTGATGTGCCTGTTTGTGCTACGAGTTTTTGGGTGAATTTTGAACGTCGCAAAAACTTGTGTGCCATATCGTGGCATTGATGCTCGTTTAATAGTAGTTTATTAAACCAAACCAACACGGTTTTATATAACAAGTACTCTATAAAATACATTAGCAGATCAAGAACGCTTGAATTGATACTGGTTTCTGGACACTATGGCAAGCTTTTAGGGCTGAACCAGAGGCAAACGCCGGCTTAAACCATTGCGGCAAGGTTCAGCAGGCGTCGCCACTCCAGCATTTTTAGGGGCGAAGCTCCTTAAGGCGGCACCCGTTCGTCCCTCGTCGTAGTCGTAGTGCGTAACCAGTCTTACGCTTTGACCTCCAAGGTGGTGCCGGTGGGAGATTTCTCCTGTGCGTTGTTGAACAATAAAAAATTCGCAGCGTGCGCGTTAACTAAAAGCCGAATTCTTCTGTCTCTCATTCCCCATTAGCAGCCATTGGCATGTTCCAGTAGGAAACGTTAGTAGAAGTAGCAGTGTAAGTGTTAGCTAAAAGCCGACTTCTTCTGTCTCTCATTCCCATTAGCAGCCATTGTTTACCTCCAAGGTAGTGCCTGGTGAGATTTCTCCTGTGCCCCGGCACTGCCCCGGCAAACGCGAGAGACAACGTTGGCGCAGGCAGCGTCTCCTAGCGAGTTTCTTGATTGAGAAATACCGACTGCTCGCGTTGGAGAAGCGTTCAAAGGCAAAACCCATCTGCAACCAGTGCAAGAACCACTTAGCTTACATTTCACCGACCACAAAGCGGTCATAATGAAAGGACAACGGAAACCAGCAATAAAAGTTTGATAAAACATTTAATCAATCGTTTCACGTCAATTTTATCGGGCGAATTAACGGAAGAAATTTCACGGTTTAACCGATGATTACTTCCAGGAGCTTCGCCCAATCTCATCATCATTCACCTCGTGGATCTGCCGTCAATTTTTTTTTATCCTCCTTGCTTTTTTCCTACCTCCAGTAAGGAGCAGGCTCATCGGTTAGCGCGCGATTTCACGTACCGTGCTGCCGCGGATAGCCACGCTCGTAACGAGGTCGACATCCATAAAGATTTGTTATGTACTTTTCACGAAATTGTGTCCCATTACCGCCTAACCCGGAAAAAATTCCTGCTCCCCCACCGCAAATTGAACAAGCCTCAGGCTAGCACATTCAGACTTCTCCAAACCCGTTCGTACCCCACTCCTCGGTCTCTTAATAGGATAGACCCCGATCATTCACAGTAGTGCCCCAAATGCGGCCATGGCTCCTGTTCTTTTGATCACATGCTCTGGCTGTGCCCAGCTCTTAATGCCTCGCCACCCATAACGAAGGAGCAATGGGAGGAATCCCTGAAAAGCAGCGATCTCCACACTCAACTCCAGGCCGTCCAGAGGGCCCACGACATCGCGACGAACTTCGACTTCCGGTCCCATCGTGGGCGGAGCCACCAACTTGATCTGGTGGGACCCTGGTTCCCCAGATTCAAGTTCCTCAGGACTGAAATAAAGTTCTTGTCATGTCATGTCGTCCCAGGAACACTGAGCAGTGCTCCCGATATGGGCTGAAGAAAAAATGGTCCTTTCCTTAACCAAACCATAATCATCATCAGGTGTTTGATGTTTGTTTTATGGTTTTCTTTATTTGTGGTATTTTGGTTCTTTTCTTTCGGGTACAGGAGTGGCACTGGGATTCTTGGTGAGATCTCCTGGGTCTAGTCACATAAGCTGCTCATACATTTACATTCTTTGAAACAAACAATACTTGTTTTCCGTGGTGGCCTTTCACCGAAAAGCCCTCGTTTGCGACGAATTATTATTCGTGAGTACTGAGTTCTATGCTGCATGTCTGATTGCAAAGAAAGATATGCCGTTTGCCTTCGATTGTTAACCTGATGTTTTCTGTTTACGGCACGAAATTTTCCGGCAATCGAGAGGTCCACAGTTTCGCCTAACATCCGCGCGACCAAACGACGAATCCTGAAAGGAAACCACCGCGCGAGCTACTCTGGAAACTGCTTGGAGCAGAGAAGGGAGAGTAGAAACTTTTGTTGAACTAAGCGGCATGAAAAGCCCTTTATCCACCTCTGTTCTAGTCGACATCCTTAGTCTGGGACATCATTGGTCGAAGCCGCCGCAAAGAGTCCAGTTACAGACGCCGGAGGGGCTACGGAGACGATTCGAGAACGACCTCCGTCGACGTCTCATCGATGGAAAAGGACAGACGCCCAGCGGACTGTATCGGCCTAGCGCGCGATGTTTGGATCAAACCCCCTAGCGGTAAATAGTGCATATCAAAATATTTCCTATTCCTACGCGTTCAAGAGAGAGTGAGTCTCAGTCTTCGCAGCACCCTCCACGACCCACACCGACAAGTCACCATGCCCCCTCGGGCGACAACATCCATAAAACCGTATTGGGAGCTGTAGGCGAAGCCGCCGGATCAAATACCGAGGAGCAATGCCAGTGCCAAAACACCTAAGCCCGTGATTAGAGACACCTAGCATTGTTTTTTCTCGGATAAAACTACCAGGTGAAATAGAGCATGAGGTAGATGTCCAATTTCGAAGTCACTTGACACCGCCTACACTTTTGTAGCTGACGCTTTTGCCATTCGTGCAACAAGCATAGGTCATGATGATGATATGTAGAGTTTATTGGCGCAAGGGCCATTGTTGGCCAAAGAGCGCCATTACAGATGAATTGATTCAAGCAGTGACTGATGACTTGAGATGGTAATACGTTATATGGCTGTAAAGGGGCCTAAAATCAAGTCGCTGTATAGAGGCGTAAAACATGTATAGCTAAAATTATGACGGTGGTGGGTGGGGTGTTCTATGAATGTCGAATGCATGGTACGTGATTACTGAGCACGAATCCATCCTCAAGGTCCTTGCGCTCAAGGGCCGGGAGGGAAGGTGCTTTCCAATAAAATACCGCAGCAACAGCCTCTGCTGAGAGGGCGTGCTACAGGTCACCTGGATAAATGACGTTAAAACTATGTACGTCTTTTAAAAAGGCGATGATTGATTGATATTTAAAAACAGGTTCGTTGCCCAGGAACATTAAAGGATGCAGTGGGAGATTCACACGTAGTGGAAAATGCTTTTTCCTCAGAGCCTCCAGTTCTTGCCATTCTAAGAGGACATGCACTACAGTGAGTGGCTCATCACATTTTTGACAGACAGGTGGGTCGCCACCGGATAATAAGAATGCGTGTGTACTGTATGTGTGTCCTATTCTGAGTCTGCAAAGTGTTACCTGAGTGTGACGTGTCTTTGATTCTGGTGGCCAACGGGCGAGATGAGGCTTGATTACGTGTAATTTCTTGTTTGTTTGTTTATCCCACAGACATTGCCAGTAGGCCGTACCTTTTTCTTGATAAATGGCTTTAGGTCCATCACGGGAACGGCCATTGCCGGGGTGACAGCATCTGTATGGGCACGCATGGCTAGCTTGTCGGCCAACTCATTTCCCCTGATATCACGGTCTCCTGGCACCCAGCACAATACGATTTGTTGAGCAGGTGCAATCGCGGTGAACAGCATTGAATACAGAGCCACAACCACAGGGTTTCTGAATCTGCCCAGAGATCTTAAAGATTTCACTATACTTAAAGAATCTGTATAAATGACTGCCTTTGCTATGTTTAGGTGCTTGATGTGTTTAACGGCAACCAGGATCGCATAGGCCTCCGCGGTGAAAATACTTGTGCATGGATGTAGGACTCCGGAAGCCGAAAAAGAAGGACCGATCACCGCATAAGATACACCAGCGTGAGACTTCGAAGCATCTGTGAAAAATTCCGGGCACGGGTATTTGTACTGCAATTCCAGGAAGTGCATGCGAATATGTGGTAGAGGAGCGTGCTTTCTCACATCTACGAAGGACATGTCACAATCGATAAGTCGCCACTGCCACGGAGGGAGGTCCACTCCTGGAGGCATAACAGACAATTCCTGCAGTGAGAGGCCCATCTCTGCAGCAAGACATCTTATTCGCAGGGAGTAAGGCTCTCTCACCGAAGGACGGTTCTCGAAGATTTTATGGTTGGACAGATTGTTTACAGTATTGTGTGTGGGATGTTCAGTGTTAGCATTTGCTATTATGGAATACAGAAACGCTGAGTATGATCTCTGGAGGTGAAGCGACCATTCATTCGACTCAGCATACAGGCTCTCTACGGGGCTTGTCCTGAACGCACCCGTAGAGAGGCGAATGCCTAGGTGGTGGATGGGGTCCAGCATCTTCAAGGCGCTGGGTGTCGCACTCTGGTAAACTATGGCCCCGTAATCTAAACGCGATCATATAAGGCTCTTATACAGATTCAATAGGCAGCCTGTGTCGCTTCCCCACGTGGTGCGTGACAAGACCTTTAAGATGTTCATACTTTTCATGCACTTTTCTCTAAGATATCTTATATGTGGCACAAATGTCAGTTTTGTGTCCAAAATCATACCTAGAAATTTGTGCTCCGTCTTCACTGGCAGCCGCTGACCCTTTAGGCGGACATCTGGTTGGGGATAAAGGCCGGTCTTCCGGGAGAAAGTGACACAGATACTCTTGCGTGGGTTTAGGATGAAACCATTTTCGTCAGCCCACTTGGACACCTTGTTAAGACCAAGCGGGACCTGCCTCTCACATGTTGCGAGATTGCATGATTTAAATGCATTTTTACGTCATCTACATATGTAGAATAAAACATGTTTTGTGGAATGGAGATGTACAGAGAATTCATTTTTATGAGAAATAGCGTGCAGCTAAGCACCCCACCCTGTGGCACACCTGTTTCCTGGACAAATGATCGTGATAGGGCATTGCCCACACGAACACGGAATGTGCGGTTGGATAGATAACTTTCTAGGACACTTAACATTTTGCCACGTATACCTAATTTCGACAGGTCCCTCAGTATTCCGAAGCGCCACGTCGTATCGTACGCCTTTTCCATGTCTAGAAATATGGACAAAAGGAACTGTTTGTGTACAAAAGCATCACGTATCTCAGCCTCAATACGTATCAAGTGGTCCGTGGTGGATCGACCCTCTCGAAATCCGCATTGATACGGATCTAGTAGTTTGTTTGATTCTAGGAAATGCATTAGGCGACGATTTATCATCTTTTCCAACACCTCACATAGACAACTATTTAGTGCTATGGGCCGATAGCTCGAAACTGAAGATGGATCTTTTCCTTGTTTCAGGATCGGTATTACAGTGGCTTCTTTCCAGGAAGATGGGATCTCGCCAGAAGACCATATGGCATTATAGAGGGAAAGGAGAGTTTCCTTAGTTCCGGGGGGCAGGTGCTTCAACATTTCATATATAATGCGATCGGGGCCTGGGGCAGATTTGTTGCAGCAACCAAGTGATGGATGTAATTCAGCCACAGAGAAAGGTTGATTGTAAGCCTCATTTCCTGTGCTTTTCCTGTCTAGTTTCTGCCTTTTTATTGCTGCTTTATATTGTCTAAATGTATCTGTGTAGTGTGCTGAACTAGACACATGTTCGAAATGTGCACCCATAAAGTTAGCTTGGTCTTCAAGGGTGTCTCCCTGCGTATTTACCAATGGAAGTGAGTGCGTTGGTCGGCCTCTTACTCTATTTACCCTGTTCCAGACCTTGCGCTCATCAGTATAGGGATTGATACTCCCAAGAAATTTCTGCCAACTCTCTCTCCTGGCCTGCCTGCGGGTCCTCCTGCCCTCAGATTTAGCTTTTTTGAAGCTTATGAGGTTCTCTGCGGTCGGGGAATCGCGTAACAACCTCCAGGCTTTGTTCTGTTTCCTCCTAGCATTTCGACAGTCCTCATTCCACCACGGGACATGGCGTTTGGTTGAGAGTCCATTTGTTTGAGAAATGCACTTTGAAGCAGCATCAACAAGAAAGGCAGTAAAATACTCTATACCAGAGTGCATTCCCGACGAACACAAGTCAGCCCTTGACACATCATTAGTAATACTTTGGAATTTCTCCCAGTCTGCTGTCTCGACTTTCCATCGGGGGGGGGGGGGGGGGGGGTCCTGGACTGGATTCATGTTGTTTGGATGCTCTCAGTAGAATTGGAAAGTGGTCACTGGCGTAAAGATTGTGAATAACTTCCCATTGGAATTCAGAAAAATGGACGGGGAACTTATGGCGAGGTCAATGGACGAGCATGTTTTGTTGGCGAGACTATAGTAGGTGGGTTCCTTTTTGTTCAGGAGACACGCACCAGAGGAGAACAGGTATTTTTCAATAAGACGTCCTCGCGCGTCCATGCGAGAGTCGCCCCACAGACCGCTATGTGCATTAAGGTCACCTAGAACAAGGTAGGGTTCAGGTAACTCATCTATTAGGGATTGAAATTCTTTATTTGTAAGCTAATAATTTGGTGGGACATAAAGAGAACAGATGGTTATGAGTTTATTTAAAAGGACGGCACGAACAGCCACCACCTCAAGAGTAGTTTGCAAAGGGAGGTGCTGGCATGCTATACTTCTCTCCAGTATGATGGCGACACCGATAGATGATGCGAAGCCATCCTCGCGGTCTTTTCGGAAGACAATATTTTGACGAAGAAAGTTGTTATTCCTGACGTAAAGGTGTGTTCCTTGGACACACAGCACCTTTGGACAGAATTTACATAAAAGTTCCTGGATGTCATCTAAGTTGTGTAGAAGTCCTCTGACATTACACTGTATTATTGTATCCATGTTGAGAAAAGGAGTGGTGCTGTGTTTCTTAGTTTGGTTATACCGACCTTACAGAGGCTTTTCAGGCCCTGTGATCGGAGTTTCGTCTTTCTTGGTGCGTTCGAGGGAACCTCGACGCACCCTGGGCGCTCTATGCGCCTTCTCAAAAATAGTTGTGTCCATCGCCTCTTCCGGGGCTCGGGACACACGCTCTAACGAGCGATTTGTACGTGCGGGCTTCGTCCCAGGGGACGAAGCCTTTGCCCCCACCTGTGCGGAGGCCGACGTGACCTCCTTGACCCCTGAGCTGTTCCGGCTGATGCCAGAACTGCTAGAGGCCACGGGTGTGGCAGAGTTTGGAGGTGGCAGGGTAGCCTTGACTGCTCCCACCGTGGGGACGGATGCCACTGGCGACGGCTCGCTGCTTGCGGGCCGGGCTGGTGGCGGAGGCCGGCGCGACGTTGCCCCCTGACGCGCCGCATCAGCAAAAGTTGTATGGAAGGGAGAGACCCTTCTACGGGCCTCCCTAAAAGAGATGTTTTCCCTGACTTTAAGAGAAATAATATCTTTCTCCATGCTCTAGTTCGGGCAGGTTCGTGAGTAGGCGGCATGGGCACCATCACAGTTTGCACAGTGAGGTGCCTCAGCGCAGCCGTCTGCGGGATGTCCCTGTACTCCACATTTTGCACAAGTGAGCTTACCACGGCAGCTCTGCGTGCCATGACCAAATCTTTGACAGTTGAAGCAGCGCCTGGGATTGGGGATGTAGGGCCTGACGGGTAGCTTAATATAACCTGTTTCGATATTCTGTGGAAGTTCACTGGCGGCAAATGTTACTATTACATGTTTGGTTGGGATTTCCTGGTTATCTCGCCTGACTGTAATGCGCTGCACGTTGGTGACATTTTGGTCTTTCCAACCGTCAAGGAGTTCTGCTTCAGTTAGTTCAAGTAGGTCTTTGTCAGATACAACACCGCGAGAGCTATCTGTGTGAGGTCACTGTTATTGGGGTTTGTCCTAATGCCTGTAGACTGGTCAATTTGTTGTATTGTTTCTAATCTCGGAGTTCAAGGAGGAGGTCACCACTAGCCATTCTCGTTATCTTAAAGCCCGGGCCCAGTTTCTCTGTCAAGGACCTAGCAACAGCAAAAGGTGATATACTTCGAGCGGACTTGTCAGGTTCCTCGCTATGAATTACGTGGAATCGGGGATATGTATTCTTGGGCTTTGTGAGACTAATTAATAAATCTTCGGTGCGTCCCCTCTTGAGAGGGTAACGATCGGGGAGCGGCGGTAAATCACTGGCCATACGTAAATTTGTTCATTCGGCGGCAGCGCCAACCACCCACCATGGAGTCCAACAAGGGGACGCTACAGAAGCTGTAAGCACAGGTCCTGCAGACGCCATTTGTATGTTGCAGCTATAACCTAATATGGAATATCCAAGGTAGGGTACCGACACAAGGTTAACCCTTGCCGCCAGGAAAATTGGAAGTAAATGGAAGAGAGGAGATGACAGGAAAGATGTAAAGTAGGAGAAAAAGGCGAAGATGTGATAGGAGAGAGACATGAAAATGCGACTGCCGATTTCCCCCGGGTGGGTCAGCCCGGGGGTGCCGTCTACAGGAAGCACGGGCCAAAGGGGTGTGTTGCCGCCGCTGGGGGGCCTTAAAGGTCCAATCATCCAGCATTCCCTCAACCCCCAGGTTCCCCTTTTCCCCGGACACGGCTAAGCCACGCACGGCGACACGTGGGAGGGGGTCGAAACCCCCCCATTGGCTCGGGTCCGTGGTGCCGCCACGCACCAAACGCCTGCTGACGCAGACGCCCCTGCGGAGAAGCATAGGTATCACGAATTAAACAACAAAGTAATGTTTACACATAAAAAAGGCTGCTCGCACACGCAAACGACTGCTGCTAATATTTAGTTGGGTCAATTTGCCTGGAGCTCTCGCGTTCAAAAAAATAAATAAATAAGAAAAGAAAAGAAAAAAATTATGCCCCAAATCAAACGGCACAACTTGTGTGTATATAATTTCTCACTTCAATGGGCCTTTGTGGATGGCTTTGAGACCGACAAACCGAAACCTCATTATAATGCATAAGGTGCAGCTTATGCGCCGTCGTAGCTGTTATCCACGACACAGTGGCGGCTGTAATACTGCCGTCAAAGGTCCTATAATATCGTTCCTAGGTTGCGTAGAATCTCTGGTGACTCGGAAATAGGAACGCAGCACCAGTTATATAACATTGACTCAAACGTTACAACTTCAGTCGCGTACATTTTAGTGCGTACACTGATAGTACGCGATTTGAAGGGGCATGCAACCTTTATATCTGAGTGTTGTTTCTCAAGGCATCATATCAACCCTGGCCTTCTGTGGTCAGCTAGGTGGCCAACACGGGCCACAATGCCCATCGGCTAAGAGATCACCGTATCCCACGGCCTCCCAAGACCCGCAGTCGCACTTTTCCTAGTCGGCCACGGCTTGGTTACTTGTATTACCATCAAGGAACCCACATATAGCGCGTTTTAGTGTGTCCGTCGACTCGTTTTAAGTTTAGGGATAGAAGTCTACAGGTGCAGCTTACCACTGAAGCATGACCGCTAGCGACATGGGGCGGTGGTTCGCTTAATTGTAATGCGTTTCATTTTAAATGCGAAGCATTTCTTGGTCGAGCCTGTTCCCCCCTGCGCCGCCCACCCTCCCACTGCGCATGTGCAACGGCTGGCCCAACCTGGTGCACACGCAACAGCTTGGGGCAGCTTCAACACAGCGGGCCAGCTGTAAAACGCGGCTAAGATGCGTGATTGATTGATTGTGGTTAGGTGAGGAAAGGACGCTAATTTCTGCAGCCCTTGTAGGGAGCACGGCTAAGCGTCCGTGGGGGTGGGGGAAAGGGAGTGAAAGAGATCTCCCAGTTGAAAATCCCACCAGAGTGGGTCTGGTGTGTTGTGGTGTGTTTTGGAGTTAACACCAGAATACACTGGTGTGTTCTGGTGTACACGCCAGAATGGGGTGGTGTGTTCTGGCGTAAACACCAGCCTGGTGTGATATGTTGTGGCATACCCACCAGACTGGTGTGGTGTGTTCTGGCGTACACGCCAGCATGGGGTGGTGTGTTCTGGCGTACACACCAGCCTGGTGTGATATGTTGTGCAATACCCACCAGACTGGTGTGGTGTGTTCTGGCGTACACACCAGCCTGGTGTGATATGTTGTGGCATACCCACCAGACTGGTGTGGTGTGCTCTGGCGTACACGCCAGCCTCGAGCGATGTGTTTGGAAAACACACCAGTCTGGTGTGGTGTGTTCTGGTGTACAAGCCTCGTGGCGTAGTGTGTTCTGGCGTATTCGGCACCCTGGTGTGATTGGCTGTGGCGTACACGCCAACCTGCGGCGTGGTGTGTATTGTAGCGCGTTCGCTATTCTGTGAGTACGAAACACAAGTTGGGCATGGTTGTGTTGTTGCATAAAAAGACAGGTGAATAAAATATCCGAGTGGACATGAAACACACCAAGTTATTCTTAGTTCCTGGAAAATATTGTTCTGATCTGTTTTAATGCTAATTCCATGTTACCCATTTCATGAAAAGCGTTCTCAGTTGTTATAAAAATGTGTTAAAAAGCCCGTGTTATAAAAGGCGTTCTCTGGAATACCGCCAATATATTTTGCATCTGTTTGTTTTCACATATGGGCAACATTGTTAATTATACCGAAAGCTAGCTTGCCTGTAAAAGCTGCCTACATTAAACTATATTATTATTATTGAGAATATTATTTGCATTAAATTATTAAATTACTAGCGTTCAATCTATTTTAGAATGCCTAATAAAACTTTCATGATTGTTCATTTGTTTAAGAATCCATTCACTAGAAAGAACGCCTCGATCCTGTATTGTTGCATGCAGGACGTTTTGAATTTCGCGCTCATCGATTCGTGCCTATCATGAGTGAACATTGTCATTTCTGGTTTTAAAAAAACCTTCGTTAGCATTATATTTGTGCATGCATCGCGTTTGTTTTGTTTCGTGTGTTATGCAAATTGATGACGGCACATTTTGATTTACGTTTGCGAAACAACTTTGCACGTAAAGTGTGTATAGCGAGTGCGGCCATACGGGACCATGCAACTGTGTGCGTCTGGAATGTCAACAAGCTGTTCGCGCCGGTCTCGTCTCGGCCAAGTCGCATTTTTTTTCTCGTTTCAAGCATTTTTCTGCTCTGTGCGCACGTCTCTTGTGTTTTACCGGCGCAACGGATTACGAAGACCTACTGTTTCGTGCCGGGGAGCAACCATCGAACAGAAACAGGTACGTATCACAGTCAGTCATTGGAACCTTTGTCCCACGTGCGATCGTGAGTCGCGATAAGAAAGGCTCCACAAAAACAACGGGAGGGGTAGCAGAACTCCTGCGTACTCATCGTGCGCTAGAAAAGTTGCTTTCTAAAGCGCGATAATAAACTTTTGTTTGTGTGGCAAGCATGCTTGTATGCGCCGTTTGCGCACTGCGAAGGCGAAGGTATCGCAGCACTGTCGCCTAGCCCCGCGGCTCTCTTTCGATGGCCTGTGCGGTCAGGCGGCTGGTTTGAGACGAGTTGCGGCTTCGCCTTCCACGTAAGCTGCGCTAGTGGGGCCCCTTATGCGATGAGCCACTATTTTGCTGCAATTGATGTTTCTCCGCAGTGGGATCTGCCGTAATGGCTTTCTATCCTCTCCCCTTTTCTTGCGTCCGTGTGAAGGCGCAACTGCTTGCCACGGATGCCGCGTAATAGTTGTGCGCAATCAACCGCGCCTTGTCGGTTGCTTTAAAGTTCAATTTGCCGTGCTTGCTGTTTCCTATGTCGCCAAAGCGGATCCGAACCGAAATTTCGTCAGTACTGGACCCAAACCCTCTAAAATATCAGTTATCGTTTCGGAACAAAACGGTTCCATATAGCTGCAGTGCGTGATCTGCCGGCAGCGCATCGTCCCTGCGATCGGCCCTATGCTTTCCTTTGACCTTTATTTATTTTTTACGTGATACATTCCTCTGCTCAGGAACGCGTGTGTGCGCGCGCGCGTGTGTGTTGTGTGCGTGTTTTTTAAACGTTGCGCAGATCGGGCAGCTGAACTGGATCACCGAGTTCACTGCAAATGGGAATTTGTACGTATGGCCGACAAGACTGTTTCCGAATATACTTATGAGATATCGTGTTAAAATTGACATCAGAAAGCGCGGAATCTGTGTGCTAATGACCAAGGCCTTCCAATAGCCTGAAATAAGGACTACACTTGCTGTATAATTCTCGGAGTACTGCATTCAAGAAACTTGTGGGCAAGCATATTTTTGAAAAATTGTACGTTGAATTAGGAGCAGATACTTCAAGAGAAAGGAAAGGAGAAAGAAGAATGTAATGACTATAAACTTATTCAATGAACAAGGCTTTCAATGTTTCTTTGCACACCGTGCATACCAGTGCACATCACACCTAGAGAAGGTGATGTCGCTTGCTAATGTGGGCCTTATGCCCGTACGTGGTCCCTGTCCCAAGTTGGTTTGGCAATACACACTGTGGGTGCCTTTGTGCTGCGCTTGTGTGTTCCATGCGGGCGGCCTTGATCTTTAAGTAGACCACACTTCACTCTTCTCATTAAGCTTCATTGGGAGGAAAAGCCTTCTGCATTATGTCACCTTCATTTGTTGGGCACTTGCAAAGTGCTTTCATATGGATGGAAGTTTTTGCTATGAGTGAAGGCCATCAATTCTCAAAGGGAGTGCAATATCTCAAAAATGAGAAAGTGCAGCACGTATAATCTTTATGCTGCCTCTGATGAATTCACTGTTTTGATTTAGACGAAGCATTTTATTATCTTACTGTTCTCAACATTTCTGTATTAGCAATGATGCACAACACTGTAGTCAGTACACAACAACAGTGCACTTCACACTAGGTGCATTCATAATGCATAGCTTTTTTTTTTCACCACTGGTATCAACTTGATTTACCACCACTTGCAGTCTTGACATGGTGCACATTGTCATTTTACGTAAGGAATTTTGTTGCCAACAGACTGTACGAAACCTATAACCCATTTTCACTTTGATACTGAATGATTGGATTTCTCTTAACATTCTCACCCAACCTGGCTCGAAAATTTGGCTTTTTGAAACTTTAAGTTGAATAACGACTGTTTCACTCTTTTTCTGCATAATTTTAAAACTATCGACCAAATGGAGCTCAAAGGTGGACGTGCCGGAGGTTCATCCACTCTTGAGCTCCATTCATCCAAATGCTATGCATTCGTCCAAATGCTGTGCTCACATTCATGTGTTAAACCACCAAGTATAATGCAGCCTGAGAGCAAGAGAACTATTAGCACACATGGCTTGTTTACTTTTACTTGAGCTATGAAAAATGTGAGATACAAGGTGGACCACTGCTTTTGAGTTCGTGGTCAGACTGGCATTGATCTGCACGGTGTGGCCGTGATCACTGGGCATGCATGACAGATTTCTTTTAATCCTTTTACACTGCAGCCAAGCGTGTGCCATTGTGTCGTCTTTTGTTCCCAAGAAGATGACTTGAAAAAAAAAAGGCAAAGCATGTTCATCCTGAAAAAGTATCTAAGAGGAAACCGGAGAAAGCAGCCTGCTCTAGGAAGTGGAAGCACATATTAAGTGTTCTCGTGACAGTATAGTTGCTTGATGCTTACACGGCGGTTGCAGAAGTGGCATTCCAATTTGTGCGTGGCTCTGGCTGCATTTGCACAACCCCTTTTTGAACACAGCTTTTTTAGACGCATATGCGAGAAGAGAATTTAGGCGAATGCACAACAATATGCAAAAGTTTAGTGAAAACAGCTCTGAATTTGAAGGGAAGGCTATGCACGCATGCATCATACAAAAACTGAATCAATATAAAGAAGGTAGAGACAGACACATTGTAGTAATAACACTTTTCTGAGTAAGCCAGCTTATCCATGAGTACCTGTTTTTCTTTCTTTTTGTTTCTTGTCTTTCTCACTTTTTTTTGTATGGCACATACATGCATCAGTTTCTCTTTGAATTCCGCACGTTTTTTTTTTTGTCCCGTTAAACTGTTGCAAGTACCGACATCTATACACATATAGTCTCTTGTGAACGTGTCTATAAACGCTGGATCTTTGTTTTCTTCAGGTATGTACAGTACCAACAGGCCCAGCACCAGACTCATGTTCGATGTGGTTTACTGAGTAACTAAAAGCAGTGCAAGGACTCGGAGCCAGCTGTGTCACGGCAGGAAGATGGCGATTTCAGGTTTGAATTGTAGCATAATGCATGTATCCATGAAACACTTTAAATGCCTTGGACATCACTGTCTACAATTTCAATGCGTGTCGGTGGAATGTGTCTAGCCGACACTAAAGTCTGATGCTGCCCAAGAATATCTGTGAGCAGTCAAGCGTATATCAGAATCGCAAACCTTGGTCCTACTCGTAAACAGATCAATTCTCATGCAAACGCATGCATTCAGTGTCAGTGTTTCAACAAGCTGAACTACCTTATTTGGTTGCATAATATGAACTGTACTTCTTTTGTTCGGCAGAACTAACGCGTACTTCAACTACCCAGATCCGGTCATGCACAGTCTGGTCATAATCACTGGTCGAGAGGTCCAAGTGGGAATCGTTGCAGCTGCTGTCACTGCCCTCCCAAAGTTCATTGTCCTTGCTTCTGTCGAGTGCGTATAGTTGTAGCCCATCGCAAGTGAGCAGTGAAAACGTGACTGGCTGATGGAGAAACCTAAACTTCTGAAATTAACCGAGCATGAGTTGAAGCACAGACACAGAGATGAATGATGCATTATCCAATCATGGTAGTCACATTTGAGGGCAGAATGCAAAAACAGTCATGCACTTGGATTTATGAAAGTATCATATGTAATGAAAATAATTCAAATTCTCAACCACGGCCCCCATTATAATCATGAGGTGGTTCTGGTACGTAAAAATGTAATGTAGTGTCCTTTTTTGTTTTCTTTAACTGAGACCATGGTGAATGTCTGAAATGAGCAGCTGTTTCACTTTAGGCAAGCGCGCTCATTTTATGGCAGAACATATTGTTAAGCACTTATTCATGTACATTCAATGTTAAAAGTACTTACGCAGAACTAAAGCGACAAGGGGAGAAGTGTATAAAGCAAAAAAACCGCTGCCACTGCAAAGACACCCACAGTGGCACCAGCGCTCACATGCCCTCTTATGAACAGTTAGGCCTTTAGCGGTGGATGCTTGCTTTGTATCAATTTGACGTGACAATTTTGTGACCAGAAAAGCTGTTGCAGGATTGTGGTTTCATTGAACTTAGTCTGACACAGTGCATAGTAGTACTCGTTTTAAAGGTGAACATTTGACAGAGATCTGTCTGGTTGGGATGAAGTTAAAGGTGAAAAAAGGGGGGACACCAACCAATAGTAGTACTCGGCTCGCAGTCATGAGTTTTTGTTGGTAAGATTACAGAAAAAAATTGCAAATATCAGCTAACTTGAGACCAATCAAAATAATGTGAACCTCAGCTTGGCTGCTCTTGAGGCAAGACTGCGAATTCCTAAATATCAATTCTTTTATTAGGTGCAGCTATAAAAGCGGATGTTTTCTGTCAGGCAAATTTCCGCTCGTCGGGGGACAGAAAATATAGGGAATCGTATCTAATTTACGAGTTCAGTACCGTCCAGCCTACAGGCATAAACGTAAGAGAACCTTTGAGTCCATTAGATATGGTGGAGGGTTAGCAAAGACAATAAAACGTTAAGGTATTTCACCTGTACAGGCTAAACAATATTTCTTCCCAAAAGTCTCTTTTCAGGTTCTCATCCCCTGCCTAGTTCAATGAGAACAAGGGTGTTAAACAGTGTAGCCACGTTTTTATCAAAAAGCTTTCATTGGAAATGCACTGTGTGTGCAGTGCGGGAAGAGCGGAACATGCGGCAAGTGCAGCACCTGTACATTGCGTATTTGTTCCTTTCTTCGTCCTGGTTTTTTACAGTGCACATACAGTGCATTTCCAAGAGTAGCCCACGCCCAGGAGCGGATCCTTCTTTTTCGCTCTTTCCATTTCTATTAGTGACGCTAGCACATGTCGCTCAACTTTACACTTCCCCCTCTCTTTTTTCTTTCTCTCTCATTGTTTTTTGTTCGCGTGTGCCGTCTTCTTCTGTGGACGGGGGAGAATGGGCAAAGTATACAGAAACAAACACTCGAGAATGCGGTTGCCATCCTGACGAAAACAAGTCCACTTGATGAAATGTTGACTCCAGCGACATTTTCTGTTCTCCATACTTTTTAGCGATCTTTTCATCAATTAAAGCTGTGATAGGTATGCAGATGCAAAATACCTTAGCTGCCACATCTTGCACAAAAGGGGCATAGCTGTCTTTCTGTGCATTTGAACTGACGGTGACACTGGCATGCCAGGTCCCCGAAATTATTTTCTCACCTCTGTTCTGAGTAGGTGGGGATAAGATTTCTATTAATTGAAGCTTGCGATATTCATACAGAAGTACCATTCTTTTCTTGCAGCTGGCCATGTAGGACGAAAACAACGCTTTTCTTGGTACTTTAACAAGTGGAAAAGCGTTTAGTTGTGCACTCCCATGCGTTCATTTTTGTCATTGGGATGGGTTGATTGGTGTTTCATGTAACAATTTCTCATTTGTCTCCAGGTTCGTATGGCAAAAGGGGTTTTTGTACTGAAGCCCTCGTACTACCACCTGATGTGGGTGCACAAGGACTCCCACATTGTGGAAAGGTCTGCGGCAGTCATCTGGTTCACAGATGCACTTGCACAATGACGGTCTACAGGGTCTACACTGCCGAACTCCTTTATGGCAGAAGGTGGCAAGAAGCTGGTGCAACAGCCATTATCACCTCATGAAGTGGAAGTGCTTAGAGGTCAGTCTGCACGGTTGCAGCACGTATTTATAAGCCTGTCAGCCACCTGTCATAAGTATTGTTTACGTATTACCTGTTACAAATTTAGTGACTATGGGCCCCTGGCTGCTACTAAGACCTAGTTAGCTCACTCATAAGCCACAGTAACCTGGTGCAACTCTGAAATGCTGAACTTCTTGCCTATACGAGTGTGTGTGCATACCAAGGGTTAAATATAGCAACAATGCCACACATCTGCCACTATGTCCTTCACTGCCCACAGCAGTTATTGGAACATTAAGCCTAAATTACTGTCCAGTATAGTACTGGATTCTCGGCTAGAATAAGCCTTTGCAAAGTTTGCCTGCTTTGTTGCAGTGCTCCCTGTTATGCCTCACATGACTTGTTACACTCTCGTTGAGTGTTCTTGTTCTAGTATCTGCCACATAAGAACTACTTGGTGGTGCCTTTTTTTTTATAATGTGGAAGCTGTGAGCATTGTGCTGCTTACCTTATGCAATTTCTGTGCGTTTGCTGGCTGCCTGCATTGTTGCTGCTTTGTGATTAATGCCCATCTAAACTTTTATGTATGGTTTCTTACCAGTGTCACTTTGCCATGCCTAGCTGCGCACATGGTGCAAGCCTTGCTTGTTTAGTGCCTATCATAAAGATGTAAAGAACAGTTAGCAATATACTGATCTCACCGTGAGTTCCACTACGCCGCCGCTGCCGCAGTGCACGCCGGTACTTGGAGTACTCCGTTCGTTCAGCTGCATAGCTGCTGCATTGGCACGCTGTGTTTATGAGCTTTAGTGGCTTTATTTGAATGAAGCTGGATGGTTGGGCTATGTGTCGACATTCCACAACAACTTGCAGCAAAATGACCTCGATGTTTCTCCTCTTTCCTAATGATATGCTCTGACCGGAATCGGTAGAACAATTGGCAGAATTGGACATAGCAGCATGTACGGCACAGTTCTTGTGGAAGTGAGCGAATTCTGTGCGTTTAATGTATGGCACTTTAGCAGTCTGCGATTGTGTCAAAACAGAGTGGTTGCATGATCGGCAAGCCGTTAAGGAACTGTGATGCTCTATAAAGCGAGCTCAATACGACTGCCACTCAAGGTGGCAGACTGGACAACGCTTGTTTTTTCCCCTTTTCTTTAAGGAAAGTATTGGCCAACAAAGCGCAGTGATGCTTAAACTGACCGCATAAAAAAATCAGGGACGTCTGCAAATCGCCTATTGCGAGCCTATGAACAGATCGCTAAAAAAATGTAGAACAGGGAATGTCGCAGGAGCCAACGTTTCGACAAGTGGACTTGTCTTCGTCAGGACTGCAGCTCTTCTAGCTTCTATTATGAACCTGTGATAAAAACCAAGCACAGTGCATGCACAGCGCACGGTGCGTAGCGAAAGCCTATCCGTATATACCTACGTCGTAGCTAGCGGTGCTCCCATTATTTTGCTGTTCCCTCCAACCTTTCACATAATTATGAGCAGAAGGTACAGTGGCAACAACGGTAACAAAACTTAGAATGTTATGGGTGTTGGCGTCTTTTAGTAATGAACCGCCCACTGCTTTCGAAGCGGTGAAGGCTTAGTGATATCTGCGCATAGCAAACAGCTGACCGCTGCAGGCGGCCAAAGTGAGCAGCCACTTATCTGTTCCTATGCTCCCTATGCTGAAGAACACAAATGCAGTCATGCAATGCTTTATCCAATTACTCATGTGCTTTTTGCTAAAGGGAGTAGGCGGCAGTATTTGGTGTCCCGGAATGTCGTAAGCAAGATATAATAAAACAAACCAGTCAGAAGGTGACCGCAGCCTTTTCTCGCGGATCTTTGAAACGGACAGAAACATTCAGAAAAATCATAAGGTTCTGACAACAGGTCGTAAACATCTGTAAATATCATCCAACACCTGCCTAGCATCTGTGAATGCATGTGAACGTTCGTAGTAGTAAACAAAAACGAGCCCCCCGTTTTTTTTTCTTGTCCATCACGCCACTTTGAAAGTCATGGACATCTCTGTGCATTTTGTCCAAGTTGCGTTCTGTGCAGCAATGTGCTGATGCGTTTTACACTCGGCTATTACGGGCTCATTACAATGGTGTCTGGTCACTGCCACCACCAGTTTAAGTAACTGCAACAGCTGCAGTGTAAAAAAACGAAGTTCTTGGTTCTTGTGCAGACTTGAACTTTGCAGGAATAAAGTAAGACTGAAAGGAAAGGTTAACAGAGCACAGAGGAAAATCTAGCTAATACGCCGCTGCTGTCAGCGTATATAAGCCGCCACCTGGGATTCTGGTGGGCAGAATTTTGACCACCTGGGATTCTTTGACGTGCAGTGATATCGCACAGTACATGGGCTTCATCTTTTCGCCTCCATTGCAGTGCAGCCATAGCTGCCAGGATTCGATCGCGCTACCTTCGTATCCACACATGAGTGCCATATCCACTAGATCACAGTGGCAGGGCACATTTCTTTGTTAGAAACAACCTAATGATGGCAAGGAAAACATAGGGCAAGTTGGGCAGCAGCCATCTTACAAAAAATATGTTCTACGAGCCGTCATCTGGCACAAAGTATTCCATACTCATCGCCATGGCAACGAGTGGTGCTGTCTAGCACTCCTGGGATTGTACACTCACGAGTACCCAATAATGTGGACGGGAGAATGACTGCCTTTGCAGCTCATTCGGTAGAGCATTGGACACGTTATCCGAAGGTTGTAGGTTTGGTCTTTACCAGAGGTGGGTGTGTGTGTTTGACCACTTAATTCCTTTCCATCTATTCCATAATTACTACAGTACATAAAAAAACTACAATTTCCCCTATGCCTTTCTTGGCTTCATCAGGAGTAAAAAAAAACTTAAAATATTTTGAAGAGCTGAAATTTCCTTTCACAATATCGGGCTGTATGGGAAGCACGTTGCATATTCTGCACAATGGTATACTCACTGCTAATGTTACTTTAATGAGCTGTTATCAGGTGACATGGTTGATTGATTTCTGGGGTTTGACATCCCTAAACATGCACTGACAATCTCCGACATTGCAGCTCAGTTTCAATCACCCATGCCAGAAAGTGGACCTGACGTCATGATCTTGGCTGCCAGTGCTACGACGCAGTGAGCTCCATGGCCTTAATATTGAGCAATAAGTGTCGCTACTGTACGTTTAGTTATTGTCGGATTTTATCCAATGCATTATTTAAAACCTGGAGCAGTTAGTCGAGCACTCAAAATAGGTGACCTGACATCAGACAGATATAAACGCAGTGGAATAGGAAGGCACCACTCCAATTTTCGGAGTGGATCCTTCAGTTTTTATGGGATAGCCGGCTCTCACGTAGCCTACATTTCCATGTTTCCACATTTAAAAAAACAAACTCCAATTTTTTAGTTTTGTCGTTTTCTTACAACTTCTCCATTCTCACAAGGAATAGCAAAGTGGTTATAACACAAACCCATTCTTTCAGTCTTGCTCAACCTAATATGTGCCCGTAGTGTCCCTATAAATGAGGGAACTCCTATAACACACTGTTTTTGTCTTTTTCAGGTGCCACACTGCTGTCCGAGGCCCCTCTGAAGAAGAGTCAAAGAAGGCCACAGAAGGTTTGAATGGCTGTTCCAGAAAACTAGCAAGCTGAGAGGACCGAGGATGAAATAAACAAGTCGGCCATTTTTCTATATCAAAACTACTGTGTCTTGCAGCCTGCCATTATTTCTCGGGCATAAAAAAGTGTGCACATTTTGATCCACAGTACATTTTAATCATGGCACAATGGTGCTAAGATTAGTAACATCCGCTGTTTTGGCAACACTGTAATCGTGCGAAGTTATAGTATGTGGCACCGATCGGTTGGTGCCAGATTACACAAAACTAGCCAGGTACACCAAACCATGCCAAACCGGCCGGGTACACCAGATCACACCAAAACACGCCAAACCGGCCGGGCACACCAGATCACACCAAAACACGCCAAACCGGCCGGGCACACCAGATCACACCAAAACACGCCAAACCGGCCGGATACACCAGATCACACCAAACCACGCCAAACCGGCCGGGTACGCCAGATCACACCAAACCATGCCAAACCGGCCGGGTACACCATACACGCCAGAACCCGTGTCTGAATTTCCGCTCTGGTGTGAACGGGTAAAACACACCAGACCCGGTCTGGCGGATTTTTCGACTGTAGAGGAGAGAAAGGCCGTAGTGGAGGGCTCTGGAAATTCAGGCCACCTGGGCTTGTTTAACATGCACTGACAACGCACAGTACACAGGCATTTCCGCCTCAATCGAAAATGCGACCACGGCGGGAGGGATGGAACCCGCGTCTTTTGGGTGGCAGCCGAGCACCGTAACCACTACACTACCGCGGCGGACGAGATGCTGTGGCGCCTTGCAGCTCTGCTAGATGAAAATCACCCGCGCGCGCGCTCCTATCATTCTCCCCCCGGACGCAACCGTCAACGCCACGATGAGCGCCGCAGGCAGCAATGCTTTGTCTACTGCAGTGGAGAAGAGGGCTGGAGCAGCAGCCGCAAAACGGCAGCGGCGGCAAGCCGACCCCGCACTTCGAGCGAGAGAAGCGGAAGCGTGCCGTAAACGCTGGCTGCAAGAGTCCACGGATGCTATGAGGGCTCGCACAGCCGAAGCGCAACGTCAACGCTGGCAAGCAAACATCAAAGCGGCGCGACAGCGCGAAGCCGAAGCGAAACGTAAAGGTCGAGCAGCGGATCCCGAAGCGGCACGGCGACGCGAATCGGCGGTGAAGGCAGCGAAACGCTTGAGGCAACTGCTACAACCCGGCACGGATGGCGCGGACACGCGGTTCAAGCGCGAGTTCCTGGACCGGAGCTTCGGGCACAGCAGCAAGGTTTGCGACCGCTTGTGGTCGCATGCATCTACGGTGATGACGAGTAAATAAAGAGCAACTTCAACGGCAACTCTTTAGGGAACTTAAGTCGACCCATGTGCTAGCTTCGCATGCTACTCAGGGTTCCCTGAGTAGGGGAATGTGCGCATTTTCTTTAGTCATATGGGCATCGAAAGAAAACAACGTCAGCACTGAAAGCCGGGAGACGAGTGGTCCCGACAACACAGGTAGGCCCGTTTTTAGTATCAAGCCGATCCTACCCCGGCTCAATGTCCAACGGAGACAAATAAGGATGATCATGATGGCTATAAATACAGATGAGGAGGATGAATTATATTAAATATGCTTACGCTATAACACCCCCTCCCCCCTAGAGAAAGCGGCGAACCTTGTCGCAACCTAAAGACTAGCGGATCGTGGTATGAGCGTCTTCATACACGAGGCGCGAACAAGTTCTGCATTATGAGGAGGGTGGTCAGGGGCGGAGGGACGCGGTGTTAGAATAGATAGTTCACTGGTGAAGTTTGTAGCACGACGATGTACGAGCCAGTGTACACCGGTTAAGGAATTGTTCGCAAACTCCAAGTGTGCCAACAGGAGTGCATGGTGAGACTTGGTCACCGGGTTTGAAAACGACGTCGTGGCGCTTACTGCCGCTGCGACGTTTTCTTTCCTATTGTGTGGCTACGGTTTTGCGACAAGCAATGGCACGGTAATGTGCGACACGAGCTGCAATGTCTTCTGGTGGTGTGGCCGACCGACAATTCAAGAGGAAAAAAATGGTTGTAGCTGGTGGTCCGCTGAATCCCAGTGTTGTAGACGAATGTAACAAACGGAATAAGGTTATCCCATTTAGTGTGGTACGGGCTTATAGGGCATCCAAATCATACGCGATACGATTCGATGGAAGCTAGCTTTCAGTACGGCCGTTTCTTTTCTTTGCGGACGATACCTAGAAGCCGTTTAATGCTTCGTATCAGCCGCCCGCATGACTTAATCGAGGTTATGGGAAATGACGGTTTTTCCACGGTCACTGCGAAGTACGCGAGGAGCTCCGTGGAACGAGACGGAAACATCGCAAGCGGTCCCGGATCGAACAGGTGAAGTCGCAGCGAACCTCGTTAGATTGTCTAGCGCAGCGATGACACAACGCTGACAGGGAAGCGTCAGCGGCAGTGGACCATATCAATCAGTTCGGACGAATTCGAAAGGTGTAGTCGAGCAGATGAGAGGTTGGAAGAAAGCAGCAGGAGGGGATGTGGAACGTTTGCGGTTCTAACATGATGCCCACGCGGCAGCGTATTTGACAATCGTCGTGGACAAGCCAGGTCAGACCCAAAGGGTCATGACGCGGTCGGTCTTGAGATAGCCTAACCGACCGGCGGCAACGTCGACGTGAAGAGCCGCTAATACAGGAAGGCTAGGGCGGCGAGGTAGTACCGGGACCCGCCTATTACCCGTGGGATGGTAAACGTAACGGCAGAGCACACCATCTTGAAGACGACAGTGTTGCAGTTGGCATAGCAAACGGCTGTTTGGCGCTTGCGAGATGCCTCGAAGACGATCCATGAGTGTTTGGTCCTCTGATGATGATATGTGGTTTTTATGGGCGCAAGGGCCAAGGGTGGCCAAAGAGCGCCATTGCATGTGATATGATGTTGACAATGATCTGTGGGGTAAAATGTAATATGTAACGTGGCTGTAAATGGGCCTAAAAACTAATCGCTGTATAGGAGCGTAAAATATATATAGCATAAAATTATGGCAATGGCAAGAGGGGTGGTCTATGGATGTTCGAAGATTGATAACTGTGATGACTGATCGCGAAGCTAAAAACTGCAATAATAACATCAAATATTTACAATGAGTAGGATGGGATCATAATAAAAGCACAGGCTCTAAAAATACTCTTTCAACTGCACTACTGTCTCCGAAGGGCCCTTGCATACAAGGGCCTGGAGGCGAGTGCGAATGAAACCATCGTCGAAGCAGCGGTACCAGCGTCTAAGAGGCGGTGCTACGAGTCTCTTGGCTTTATAACATGTAATGGGCCGACATCTTTGAAAAACTTAAAGACTGCCTTGTTTTCAAATAGCGGGTGGTTGCCTAGGAAAAGTGCTGGATGTAATGGTATATGGTATTTGTATGCTAAAGGAAAGTGTTTTTTCCTTTCCGCCTCCAGCTCTTGACACTCCAACAAGACGTGGACAGTGAGTGTCATACTGCATTTGCTGCACGTGGGAGGTTCCCCACCGCTCAAAAGGTAGCAGTGTGTTTCTTACGTGTGGCCTATTCTAAGTCGACAGAGGGTCACTTGGTTACAGCGGTTTGTTGAATTTTGTAGCATTTTTCCTTTACGTGGCCTAATTACATGGAGTTTGTTGGACGATTCCGAATCCCACTTATGCTGCCAGTATGTACGGAGGCATTTGCGGATATACTGCTTCATATCCGAGGCTACGACGGACATGGTGTAGTGGGGAAGCACGAACCTACGCAGTGCAGTGGGACACGGCCTGAGGAAGAGGCACGAGCCCTGGTCTCGAGCTGACGACGCTGTCAAGAACTACGGCTGCTGCCATCGTCGCACCGCCTGTCCACACGCTATCCAAGACCAATAAACCCCCTTCCAAAGTGGTGGAAGTGCTGGGTAATCAAACCTGGAACTACGAAGTCGGACGCTACCCGCTATCCCGATAATGGCAGACGAACCCGCCCAGCCAGCAGCCCCCCAAGCTGCTCATGTCATCGTAACCGGCGCGCTGCGGCAGCGCGACCCGCCCTTTTTCAGCGGGACCGATGACTACGATGTGGAAGACTGGCTGGCGACATTCGAGAAGGTGAGCGGCCACAATAAGTGGGACGACCCATCTAAGCTGCAAAACGTGCCGTTCTACTTAAAAGACGTAGCTAGCTTGTGGTACCACAACCACGAGTCCGACATCGCTACATGGAGTGCGTTCAAGAAGCGCTTTGCAGAGGTGTTCGACCGCCCCGCCGTGCGCAATCTAGGCGTTGAACAGCGCCTCCGCGCACGAGCACAGCAGCAGGGGGAAACATTTACCAGCTACATCGAGGACGTCGTCGACCTCTGTAGGCGCCTGAATCCATCGATGACGGAGCAAGAGAAGATTAAGCACATCTTAAAAGGCATTCACGACGATGCCTTTCAAATGCTGCTGGCAAAGGACCCAAGGACCGTGGCTGAGCTTACCATCTTGTGCCAGAGCTTCGACGAGCTGCGTAAACAGCGCGCCTTAGTTCGGCGGCCTACAACGACGGACGACCTGAACGTCTTGACCATCGATGGAGACCACAGTACGCTACTGTCGCACATCAAAGAATACGTGCGGGGAGAAGTGGCACGGCAGCTCTCCTGTGTGTCGTATATGTCGAAGCCAGAAGTGCCTACGCGCGGTCTCGCACCGTCTATCCGAGACATTATTCAGGAGCAGGTTTCCGAGGCGCTCCCATCTGCCCCTCAGCCTGCACCTGTTGCCGCACCACTCACTTACGCCGCTGCTGCTGCAAGGCCACCACGACAGTCGCGAGCATTGGCCCCTCAGCCGTTTCGGCAGCCATCGGTAACATTTCCTAGTGTACAGCAGCGCATCGTAAACCCATGGCGGACTGACGACAACCGACCGATATGCTACGCTTGCGGAATCCCGGGTCACGTCGCACGATTGTGTTATCGGCGCTCCTCTGCAGCCCCTCGGGCACCCAGATTCCTCGACTACTCTTTTCGGCCCCCATATTACACGTCGCCTGGAGTCTACGCACGTGGCCGCCCTCCTGACTCGGACTTCCGCCCTGACTCAGACTTCCGCCCTGACTCCGACTTCCGACCAGACTCCGACTTCCGACCCTCCCGCCGATCCCCCTCACCGCGTCGTCGCTCTATATCGCCTATGAGTCGCCGACCCAGCACTAACGAGACGTAAAACTGACTGTCGCAGCTCCGGAGGCACGAGCTGCGTCGTCGGCGACCTGTGTAAGTCCTCGCTTGTCCCCCGCAAACGTAATCGAAGTTTTTGTTGAAGGTGTACGAACACTTGCGCTCGTGGATACAGGTGCTACTATATCTGTGATTACTCGGAAACTTTGCCGCTCTCTTCGTAAACTCACAACACCGCCTACAGGGTTTCTCCTGAGTACCGCAAGCGCACAGCAAATTCGCCCGGTTGGAGTAGGTACAGCTAGAGTCGTCATTCAAGACGTGTTGTACACAATTCAGTTCCTTGTTTTAGCTTCATGTTCGCATGACGTGATCCTCGGATGGGATTTCCTGTCCCACCATCACGCCGTCATAGACTGCGCTCACACTCAGGTGGAAGTCTTGTTTTCCATTCAGCAGTTTGTCCCGTTCCGGAAGGTACGCAAGAACCGCAAACACCCATGGATATCTCGGGAGATTATCCACATTAAACGCAGAATCAAACGACTTAGAAAGCGTAAAAACGTAGCACCCGAGACCTTTGACGTTTTGAGAAGAAGTTTGGCAACTAAAGTAAATGATGCTAGAACACATTACTATCAAGTCACTCTCCCTTCATTCATTAAAGAAGATCCTGCTAAATTCTGGAGATTTTTGGCTCAAACCAATGAAACAGTGAATCGAATTAAACTGGGCGGGAAATACGAAACTGATGGCTTCTTAATATCGGAGTCATTTAATAAATATTTTCATAGCGTCTTCACTTCTTCAGGTGCTTCTGCACCCCTACCAGCTATTCTTAACGATGAAAGTGTTTTAATTTTGCTAAGAAAACTGAGCATCAAAAAGAGTGTAGGATCAGACCAAATCCCAAATACATTTTTAAAGCGCTATTCTACACACATAAGCGATTTCTTGGCAGAGGTATTTAATAGATCATTGCGTATTTGTGAAGTTCCGGACGACTGGAAGATTGCACGTGTCGTGCCTATTCATAAGAAGGGAGATAAATCAATTGTTTCTAATTACAGACCGATTTCGTTAACTTCAGTAAGTTGCAAGTTACTAGAGCACATAGTGGCTCACAATATTCAGTGCTTCTTAGCAGATAATAACATAATGTCTCCTTGTCAACATGGATTTCGGAAGGGATTGTCCACAACAACGCAATTGATTATAACTATCCATGATTTTATGGCAGTTCTAGATCAGTCAGGGCAAATTGATATACTTCTACTTGATTTTTCTAAAGCGTTTGATAAGGTGCCGCATAGTAAATTACTTCTGAAATTACATAACATAGGATTGCCGCTTTATCTTATTAAATGGGTTGAATCTTATTTAACTAATAGAAAACAGTTCGTTGAAATAAAATCTAGTGTATCTAGGACGCTCAATGTAACTTCTGGTGTGCCACAAGGAAGTGTGTTGGGGCCACTATTATTCCTTATATATGTAAATGACTTAGTGCAAGAAATCCCTGACTCAGTGTCTATTAAACTTTTCGCGGATGATTGTGTTCTGTTTAAAGAAATAACTTGTTCTGATGACCACAAGCTATTGCAGCAAACTCTCCGCAATATTGAGTGCTGGTGCGCAACATGGGACATGGAATTAAACGTTGACAAAACAGTGCTTATAAATATAACACGGAAAATAAATCCTAGTGTGTTTACCTATAATATTCATGGCTCTCCCATTCAATCAGTAACGCAATATAAGTATTTAGGGATTACTCTTTCAAGTGATATGACGTGGCGGGCACACATTTCGTCAGTGTGCACTTCAGCTTTTCGAAAACAGTGTTTTTTGAAAAGGAAGCTTGCAAAGGCAACTGTGAATGTTAAACTTCAAGCGTATAATTCTATTAGCAGACCTAAATTGGAGTATGCGTCCCTTGTCTGGGATCCGTACACTAAAAAAGATATACAGAGCTTAGAAGCGCTACAAAAGAAAGCCATTAGATTTATATTCAATAAATACAAACGACTACATTCACCAACTCAACTCATGAAAGCTCATAACATCCCCACCTTGGCTGTTCGCAGAAAAATTAGTCGACTAAAGTTCTTGCGCAACATTTTGAACGGAAAACTTGGTATATCTACACCTTCATATTTAAAGACCACTACATCGAGAACTACGCGCAACAATCACAAACACACCCTACAACACATTTTTGCCAAAACGGAGGCATTCAAACAGAGTTTTTTTCCCCGCACTGTTTCGGATTGGAACAGTCTACCCGAGTTCGTTTGCTAAGCAGACAATTTTGCCGAAGTCCTTGAAGAACATTTGTCGCATTGATTACTGAATCATTGAAACTGTGTTTTTACTTGTCGTGCGAGTGTTGTTGTAAACTGTTGGCGCTGTTTCTTTTTCTTTCTTTCCTTTTTTTTATTCCTTTGCTAAAATTGTACTAGCGACAGTGGCGTATTGCTTATGCTGCCAGTGTTACTATCAACTATTTCTATACTGTTCCTTTTGTCTGTAATTCTCCTCCTGCCTAGGCCATGCTGGCCTGCAGTATTGTGAACTAAATAAATAAATAAATAAAAAACTCTGTATTTTGCGATGCACCGTTAGCCGATGATTCCGTACTTGGTGTCGACAAGCTTGTTGTGGCTGCTGACATTGACGTTCCCCCTCGTAGTGCTGTCGTTGTTCCTGTTTACTCTGCCGCCCTTTCTGACACTACAGTTCTGTTCACGCCGTCAGATGTTTTTAGTCGCCGCCACAACGTGTCACTACCATTTGCCGTCGTACAGCTTCACCACGATGCCTCCGGCATAGTTGTTCCGAACGCGACATCATGCCCTCTGACGTTGCACCGTAATGAGACGCTTGGCCGTGTTCAGTCAGTCGACGATGGTATTATCGTGCCTATTGATACCTCCGGACCCAGTCTGACCCCTCAGCTGAACGCGTTAACACCTCGCCCTACTACCGAAGTCATATCCTCGGACGTATTTCTCCGTTCAATTGACGGCAACCTCGCTCCGGATCAACGTAAGCAGCTTCTGACCCTTCTCAACGAGTTTAGAAATTCATTTGACTTACCCCAAGCGTCATTAGGTCGAACGGATGCTATTGTTCACAGAATTTAAACTGGTACCAACACCCCCTTGCGCCAGCGCCCCTACCGGGTATCACCAGCGGAGCGTCGCATAATTACCGAGCAAATTAACGACATGCTTCAGCGTGGCGTCATCAAGCCTTCTTGCAGCCCTTGGTCATCGCCCGTTGTGCTGGTCAAGAAAAAAGACGGCTCCATTACATTCTGTGTCGATTACCGGCGCCTCAATAGAATCACTAGAAAAGATGTTTACCCTCTCCCCCGCATCGACGACGCTCTCGATTATCTACAAGGCGCTGAATTCTTTTCCTCCTCGACCTACGATCGGGTTATTGGCAAGTCCCAATGGCTGAATGTGATCGTCCCAAGACAGCATTCGTCACTGCTGACGGCCTGTGTGAATTCACAGTAATGCCATTTGGACTTTGCAATGCGCCGGCAACATTTGAACGAATGATGGACAGCATTTTACGCGGTCTAAAATGGCAGATATGTTTGTGCTATCTAGATGACGTCGTCGTGTTTGCCCCCGACTTCGCTACACATTTAGCTTGTCTGCGAACAATACTGCAGTGCCTTGCCAATGCTCATCTTCAACTCAACCTTAAGAAGTGCCACTTCGGGGCCCGCCAGCTCACTATACTCGGCCATGTCGTTTCAAAAGCCGGAATTCTTCCTGATCCTGACAAACTTAGGGCCGTTGCCGAGTTTCCTAAACCAACTACAGTAAAAGAACTGCGGAGCTTTGTCGGACTATGCTCGTATTTTCGTCGCTTTGTCCGGAACTTTGCCTCCATCATCGCACCCCTTACGAAGCTGCTCGCTGGCACTGGTGACCTTTCGAATTGGACTCAGGCTTGCGACGACGCCTTTACTACATTGAGAAGGAGTGCCTCGCTATTGTGTGGGCAATAAGCAAGTTCCGTCCATACTTATATGGCCAGACTTTTGACGTGGTGACTGATCATCACGCACTCTGTTGGTTGGCTTCCCTGAAGGATCCTTCCGGTCGTCTTGGACCTTGGGCTCTTCGTCTCCAAGAATTTGACATTCGCGTGGTGTACCGATCGGGCCGAAAGCACTCTGATGCGGACGCACTCTCTCGGTCTCCCCTGCAATCGCCTGAAGACCCGCACACCAATGATGCCTTTCCGTGGGCTGCTCTTTCCGCCACCGACATGCCATCTGAGCAGCGTAAAGACCCTTGGATAGCCTCTCTACTGAATATTCTTTCGTCCCCCTCCCCTTCTGCATACCCACGTGCCCTCCGCCGCCAAGCCAAGCATTTTACAATACGGGACGAGCTATTGTATCGCCGCAACTATCACACGGATGGCCGCAAGTGGCTGTTCGTCATCCCAAGCCACCTGAGGTCCGACATTTGCGCATACTTTCACGCTGATCCTCAACACGGCTCATGCTGGCGCCCTAAAAACGTATCAACGGCTCCGCCTACGGTACTACTGGCGTGGCATGTACACGTTTATTCGTAAATACGTTCGTTCCTGCACATCGTGCCAACGACGAAAGACATTTCCTCATTCGCCCGGACTTCTACAGCCCTTACCTTGTCCCGCGCGCCCTTTCGACCGTATTGGAATAGATCTTTACAGACCACTTCCAAGCTCGGTCTCCGGCAACAGATGGGTGATTGTCGCTGTGGACCATCTCACCAGGGATGCGGAAACAGCCGCCCTCCCTTCCGCTGGTGCTCGTGACGTAGCTAACTTCATCTTACATCATTTCGTCCTCCGTCACGGCGCGCATTTTTGTCCGAAGTCCTTCAAGACCTCCTTCGTGCATGCCGCACAGTTCACCGCACGTCTACGGCCTACCATCCTCAGACAAACGGCCTCACGGAGCGCTTTAATAGAACCCTGGGGGACATGCTCGCCGTGTACATAAACGATGACCACTCCAATTGGGACGTGATCCTTCCCTTCGTGACGTACGCCTACAATACCGCGACACAATCTACTACAGGTTTCTCTCCATTCTTCCTCCTATATGGCCGAGAACCATGACCTACACTCGACACTATTTTGCCGTATCGCCCGGACTCCTCTGAATTCAGTCATGTTTCTGAAATTGCCAACTACGCCGAAGAGTGTCGTCAGCTGGCCCGCTCATTCACTGCGGACAACCAAGCCCATCAAAAAGATCGCCATGACCGCGATATCTCTGTTGAGGCTTTTGCCGTTGGCTCCCACGTCTAGCTCCGGTTACCCTTCCACGCCCCTGGCCTCAGTCCGAAGTTTGCTCCTAAGTACCACGGCCCTAACCGCGTCATCGAGCGCCCCAGTCCCGTCACCTACGTCATCGAACCCATCAACCCTTCCACCGACAAGCGTCGTCTGGGCCGCCAAGGGGTCCTTGTGAGCCGTCTCAAGCCCTATCACGATCCACTTATCGTAGCATCATCTTGAGTCGCCAGGTTGGCTCCTCTTCACCGCCGGGGTATTGTTGTGGGGAAGCACGAACCTACGCAGTGCAGTGGGACACGGCCTGAGGAAGAGGCACGAGCCCTGGTCTCGAGCTGACGACGCTTTCAAGAACTACGGCTGCTGCCATCGTCGCACCGCCTGTCCACACGCTATCCAAGACCAATAAACCCCCTTCCAATGGAAATATCACGGGTATTTCGCTCAACAGACGTGGCAAGTTGGTCAGCCAGAACATTACCAGCTATCTCCCGATGGCCCGGAACCCAGCAAATCACTAAATCCTGCTTGGACGCATACATTTTACACAAGATGTGGTACAGCGTAACGATTACGGAGTTCCGATGTCTCCTGAGAGATATCAGAGCTTTCACAACGTTAAGAGAATCTGTATATTGTCGCGAGGACCGCGTCTCGTAGAATGTTTTCTTGTTATTTTCTTCTTTTCCGACTGCTTTTGTACAAGGGTGCTCTAGTAAACGAGCTCGCACACCGCAGGGAGCCTTCCAGGAGACGGGACACCGAGAACGAAGAGCATGTGTGCGCGCCGCGGCCAGTTTCTGGAAAGCGTTGTTTGTATTGGTTTTGTGGCGAGGCCGGATGCACGCGATCGTAAAAGCTCGTAGAACATTGTTACCGTCGACCTGCCTGACTTGTCCGTGTAAACCGGTTTCCTATTGGTGGGAGGCGGTGGTGGTTCGAGCCGTCCGCGTCGCCGTGGATGCTGAAAAAGTGTTATTTAAGCGGCGACACTGGCCTTTTTTGAGAGAGCGGACTCGGGGACCATGACGCTCGGCATCACCAGGGAGCAGTCCGGCAGGCCGACGGGGTATGATACCATTTTCTCTGTTGTATAATTTTTGCGCTGTGTGTTTTACAACTTCAAGATGCCCTTAGCTAAATAAACCCCCCAATGAGTGCTCTCCCAATTCACCGTGTCGACTCCTCATCCCTTGCCTGCGCGGAGTGGCTCCCACGCCTCTTCGTCTTCCTGACCTTCCGATGCGTCTAACATTCACGGCCCCGACGTTTCGCTACAATATATAATTGATTTTGGCATTTTAGATGCAGAGCATCTAATAGCGGGGGCCTGTCACTCGTCGCCGTCCGTCCGCACCGCTCCTCATTCTCTTCACGCCGCCTGTGCGATAACGCGAGCTCCTACCCTCCTATCTCCTCCTCCTCTCCACGCCGTCTGCACGCTGTCGCGCTTCCCCTCCCTGTCTCATTCGACAGCTGTACGATAAAGCGCGCATGCACGCCTTTCTCGCATTCTCCACGGCAGTTGCTTTATATACCCCGTGCATGCGCCCGCTGGCTCAGTTGCTTCTTCGGTTGATTGCGCAGCGCCGTCTGATGCGCTGAATGGACGCCAACGAATCCCAGGGTGTTCATGATCACGTCAAAGATCCGGTGAGTGTAGACTGCGCACGCAACCGGGTCGTTGTTGACGAGCTCCACCCGTTCCAGCGCGCTCAGCTCTTCGATCGCGTGAGCGCGACCCTCCGGACGCACGCGAAGGCGTTCGAGCGTTTCGAGCAGTCGATCCTAATGCAGTTCCGTCGCGGACAGCTTCAGCAATTTCAAGCTACAGCCGCTGCTACCGGATCCACTCACGCTTCATTTCACCGACCACAAGGCCATCGTACTCAAAGTACCCAAAGCGAGTGGTGCGCGACTCTAAGAAGACTGACGCTGCTGGCTCAATAAAGACGTTCGTTAACCGTTTCGTCTTCGTCCGTTGTGTGTCTCCGTGGTCGGTCGGTCGCCGTCGCGCGATGTGTGTGATGGTGACCACCGCAGTTTAACACGCAATTTAACACCCAAACAATTTAACACCGTAACGCCAACGTAATTAACGCCGGTATAACAACAAGATGCTCTGCATCCTCACAATCCCCTTCGGGGAGGTGCGGGTATTTTTTGTGTCCTTAATATGTTTCACTGCTGACAGCAACGCATATGCATCCCCGGTAAATATGCTGGTTTGCGGATGTAAGACGTTGGCCTCTGAAAAGGACGGCCCAACCGCAGCGTATGAAACACCAGAAGAAGACTTGGACGCATCGGTGTAAAAGTCGCGGAAAGCATATTTGTGTTGTAGTTCTAAGAATTGCATTTTAATTTGTGAGGCGGAGCATGTTTCCTAACGTACAGAAAGGATAAATCTGTGTGGATAACCTGCCACTTCCATGGTGGGAAGTGTGCAGGTGGTGGCATTAGGTTATGTTCGAGGATTTCGACGCCCATTTCCTCTGCCACGTCCCTCACACGCAGCGAGAAAGGTACTCTCAGCGTAGGACGGCTGCGGAAGAGTTGCGAGCTGGATAGATCGTTCATAACAGGACATTCGGGGTGTTCATTGTTTGCGTTCGCTCTAATATAATACTTTAAAGCCAAGCATGCTCTCTGCAGGTGAAGCGACCATTCGTCTGATTCCACGTACAGGCGTTCCACGGGGCTTGTCCTGAAAGCCCCTGTGGCAAGCCGAATGCCTAACTGATGGACAGGGTCCAGCATTTTAGGAGCACTTGGAGAAGCAGATTGATAAATTATGGACCCATAGTCCAGGCGTGACCGTACGAGGCTCTTGTACAAATTCAAGAGACATTTTGTATCACTGCCCCATGTGGTACGTGACAGCAGCTTTAGAATGTTCATGGCTTTTAAGCATTTGCCCTTTAGATATTTAATGTGTGGAACAAAAGTTAGTTTCTTGTCTAATATTAAACCAAGAAATTTATGTTCTATTCTTACGGGTATAAGGTGACCCTGCAAGTCAATATCAGGATCAGGGTAAAGGCCATTCTTTCTGGAGAAGAGAACACAAGTGTACTCTTTTGTGCATTTAAGCTAAAGCCATTTTCTTCTGCCCATCTGCACACTCGGTTCAGACAGAGCTGAATCTGCCGTTCACATGTTTCAAGGTTGCACGATTTAAATCCAATTTCTATGTCGTCGACATAAGTACAATAGAACATGTTTCGCGGGATGCATAAGTGCAACGAGGTCATTTTTATAATAAACAGAGTACAACTAAGGACCCCTCCCTGTGGCACTCCTGTTTCTTGGACAAATGATTGGGATAAAACGTTGCCAACAAGAACACGGAATCTTCGATTGGACAGATAACTTTCTATTACGGTTAGCATATTACCGCGCAAACCCATGTGCGAAAGATCTCTTAGTATACCAAATCGCCATGTGGTATCGTAGGCTTTCTCCATATCGAGGAATACAGAGAGAAAGAATTGTCTGTGGACAAAAGCCTCGCGAATCTCCGCCTCTGCGTATCAGGTGGTCTGTGGTGGAGCGCCCCTCTCGGAACCCACACTGGTACGGGTCCATCAGATTATGAGATTCAAGAAAATGTATTAGACGGCGGTTTATCATCTTCTCGAATACTTTGCATATGCAGCTTGTTAGCTCTATGGGCCGGTAACATGATACAGACGATGGGTCCTTGTCCTGCTTAAGGATAGGGATCACTATGGCCTCTTTCCTAACAGTCGGGATCTCGCCACATGGCCACATAGAGTTGTATAGGCAGAGAAGGGTTTTTTTTTTTTTGGTTTCAGTTGGCAGGTTTTTCAACATTTCGTACAATATGCGGTCAGAGCTTGGAACAGATTTGTTACAACTGGTGAGCGCTGAATGCAGCTCAGCTAGGGAGAAAGGTAGGTGGCGTGGTTCGTTTCCTCTGCTTTTGCGTTCTAATTTTTCTTTTTACATTGCTGCTTTATGTCTTATAAATGCAGGAGAATAGTGCGACGAACTGGACACATGTTCGAAATGTGCACCTAAGAAGTTTGCTTGGTCCTCCAGACCATCTCCCTGAGTGTTCACCAAAGGAAGTGAATGTGTTGGTCGTCCTCTTATCCTATTAACCACATTCCAAACCTTACCCTCGTCCTTATAAGGACGAGGGTAAGGTTTGGAATATGGTTAATGGGATAAGGAGAAGGAGGATAAGGAGAAGGAGAAGGACACGCCTGTCGGCGTGTCCTCCTGCCCTGCGACTTAATTTTCTTAAAATTGTCAAGGTTTTCGGCAGTAGGGGAACCACGAAGAAGTCTCCATGCTCTATTCTGTTGCCTACGCGCGTTTCGGCATTCTTCGTTCCACCACCGAACACACCGCCTACCGGATAGCCCACCTGATTGAGGAATGCACTTAGTGGCAGCGTCAATTATGAACTTAGTGAAGTATTCAACGGCCCTATCAATTGATAAAGAAGACATCTCAACCCAGGAGATATTAAGAGTAAGGGTTTGGAACTTTCCCTAATCTGCTGCATCAACTTTCCACCGAGAAGCTTGTGGCGGGAGGTCATTTTGTTTTGGTTTTTTCAACAATATGGGGAAGTGATCGCTCCCGTAAGGGTTTTAATAACATCCCAATGAAGCTCTGACACTATGGACGGGGAAGCGATACTCAAGTCGATAGAGGAATATGTTCCGTTTGAAGGTTATAGTAGGTCGGCTCCTTTTTATTTAGGAGACACACACCTGGAGAAAAAATTACAGCATATCCACGGAGTGAATGATGGTGAGTGGGCGAAGCTCGGAATGTTCATCGTAGATCGTGCCGAGTTCCGGATTAATTTAGTTAACGCGCATGCTACGAATCCTCACGGTTCAACTATGCACAACGCACAAGTGAAATCTCCCACCGGCACTTCATTGCAAGTCAAGATCCAGTGCCTTTATATATATATATATATATATATATATATATATATATATATATATATATATACATGGGTTGCCGGTGAACGCTTCTCCAACGCGAGCAGTCGGTATTTCTCAATCAAGAAACTCGCTAGGAGACGCTGCCTGCGCCAACGTTGTCTCTCGCGTTTGCCGGGGCAGTGTCGAGTTTGCCGGGGAGCGCGCGGCCAGGGCGAGCGCCGGGAGCCACGCGCTCGCCCTCGGCGCGTGCGTGCCTCCCGGCAGGCACGCGCCGGTGGCTACCTACTACTACTACTACTACATACATCGGGGACGCACGACCCACGCCTTAAGGAGCTTCGCCCCTAAAAGGAAACTGTTCGATAATACGACCTCGCGCATCAATGCGCGTGTGGCCCCACAAGCTACTGTGCGCATTCAGAACGCCAAGAACAAGATAGGTTTCTGGCAGTTGATCTATAAATGACTGAAACTCGTGTTTCTGCAAGTTAAAGTGTGGGGGAATGTAAAGGGAACAAATTGTGATAAGCCTTGTTAAAGAGAACAGCTCGAATTGCCACAGTTTCGAGTTCGGTTTGTAGATGTAAATGCTGACATGCTATGCTTTTATGAACGATTGCAGCGACACCGCCTGATGATGCGGTGGCATCTTCGCGGTCCTTATGAAATGTAATATATTGACGGAGAAAATTTGTGTTTTGGTCTCAGGTGCGTTTCCTGGACACACAGCACCTTTGCATTATGTTCGTGTAGGAGTTCCTGGATATCATCGAGGTTTCTAAGCAGACCTCTGACATTCCACTATATTATTTGTGTATCCATGTTGTAAATCTTTTTATGCTGTGTGTACAGGAAAGAAAACGCTGCTTTAGATTACAGAGCCCTTGCGGGGCCATGTAATTGGGGTTTTTCCTTTTCTGCAGCGGTCGAGGGACTCCCGCCGCTCCTTTGGCGCTGGCTGCGCCTTCGGACTCTGTGTTGTGTCGATTGCCTCTTGCGAGGCGCCAGACACGCTCTCTTGAGAGCGACTCTTGGGCAAGTGCCCAGCGTCGGAACACTGTCCCTTGTCTTCCAGCACCTTTGGTGCCGGACATGTTACCATTGCGTCCTGGCAGGCACTGGGAGCCCGCACTAGCAGGCTGTTATGCACAACAGACCTCGCCTGGTGAGGCGAGGTTTTGAGACCTGACGTCACTTGAGTAGCCTGTCTCTGAGGACGAGTAGACGCAGCAGATTTGCCTGCTGCCTCCACAGGGGAGGGGGGTGCCACAGCCAGTGGCCTGCTGACTCCAGGCATGGCAAGTGGTGGGGGTAGGTGCGGCGCTGCCCCCTGACGCGCCGCATCAGCATAAGTCCCGTGGAATGGAGAGCACCTCCTTCGCGCTTCCTTAAACGATACGTTTTCGCGGACCTTAAGGATGATAATTTCCTTCGCTTTTCGCCACTGAGGGCATGATCTAGAATAGGCGGGATGCGCGCAACTGCAGTTAATGCAGTGAGGCGCTTCTTCACATGAGTCGGAGGCATGATCTTTCCCTCCACATTTTGCGCAGGTAGGTCGTCCATGGAAGCTCTGAGAGCCATGGCCGAAACGCTGACATTGGAAACATCGTCGTGGGTTGGGGATGAATGGCCTGACAGATATTTTTGTGTACCCGGTCTCAATGGTCTCTGGGAGGTCGCTCAGGGCAAATGTGAGTACTAGATGTTTTTTTCGGTATTTCCTTATTGCCCCTTCTAATAACTATTCTTTGTACATGTGTTACATTTTGGTTCTGCCACCCTTCGAGAAGCTCAGCCTCCGTCAGGTCTAGAAGATCCATGTCAGAGACAACTCCACGCACAGAGTTCATTGATCTATGAGGTGTCACAGTAATTGAGATATTGTAAGACAGGAGCACAGCTGTTGTCTCGTAGCCTTTATATGGCCGAGCCTTGAGCAGAACGAAGATGACGCTCACGATGATGATTATGCACAGGTGAAGAAGATGACCGATGAATGTTTTCCTCACATGAATTCCCCCTCGCGCGAAAGCGGCCAACCTGGCCGCTGTCTATGGCGGGGAAGTACGTCGTACAAAAGGTTTCAAACGGGAGACATGCACAACCTCCGTACCACGGCAGCGGCCGTCAGAAGGCATGACAGCGGGAGTGACGCGATAGTTCACCGGTGATGTTTGCTCGACCACAATGTAAGGTCCGATAAAACGTGACTGAAATTTTTCGCACAGACCGGGAACTCGGGTTGGGGTCCACAACAACACTTCGTCTCCGGGATGGAACGAAGCGACGCGGTGAGATGCGTCGTAGCGAGCCTTGCGTTCCTGTTGACTTGCCTCCGTATTGAGGCGAGCACGGCGGCGACACGTAGCAAGGCGAGACAAAAACTGCTCGCTCAACGATAGCGACGAGTTGACGGGGGCGTCAAAAAAGGAGGCGTCGAGGAAAGATGCTGGCTGCCGGCCGTAAACCAGAAAGAAGGGCGAGTAACCAGTAGTGCGTTGCACAGCAGTATTATATGCGAATGTCACGAATGGCAGTACGGAGTCCCAGTTGGTGTGATCAGCGTTGATGTACATAGATATCATATCGGAGAGGGTACGATGAAAGCGTTCTGTGAGGCCGTTAGTCTGCGCATAATAGCTGGAAGTCGTCTTATGGATAGTGTTACAAGTGAGGAGGACGTCCTCAAGCAGCTTCGACAGGAAAGCCTTGCCGCGCTCACTCAAGAGCACGCGCGGAGCGCCGTGCCGCCAGAAGATAGCTTCCAAGAAGAAATTCGCTATCTCTTCCGCGGATCCAGAACGTAGCGCCGCGGTTTCGGCGTACCTTTTCAAGTGGTCTACGGCCGTGGCTATCCATCTCTATCCGCCAGCTGATGTTGGCAACGGTCCGTACAGGTCGATCCCAATCACTGCAAATGGAGTGTCGGGACATGGAAGAGGTTGCAGCAGCCCAGCAGGTGGTAAAGTAGGTCGTTTGCAGCGTTGACACAACGAACAAGAAGCGATGTATTTTGCGACGGAAGTGGCAAGGCCAGGCCAGGCAAAACGAGTGCGGATGCGGTCGTAAGTTTTATGAAAGGCGAGATGACCAGCCGTCGGATCGTCGTGAAACGTCTGCAATACCTTTGCCCTGAGTGATCGAGGGGCGACCGGCATCCAACGCTGTCCTTCGGGGTGGAAGACGTGACGGTAGAGGATTGAGTTTGCGATCTTGAAGTTCTTTAACTGCCAACGGGTCCGAGAATTAGGAGGACGAGATGAGCCACGGAGGCGTTCCATAACTGAGTGGCAGTAAGCGTCGTTGCTTTGGTGTGCCGCGAACGTGTCGGGGTGGAAAGAAGGACGCTCATCGAGTGCGGCGAGTGACAGGACTGCGGATGATTCGTCCACAGGCTTGCTCACGGTGCGTGGTAGGCAGGGAATTCGGAAGGGGATGGTAGCGGGCAACGACTGAGGGCATCCGCATCATTATGCTTCTTGTCGGATTTGTACGTGACGTCGAAGTCATATTCTTGAAGACGTAGTATCCAGCGACATAGACGTCCGGATAGATTCTTTAACGTCGACAGCCAGCACAAGGCATGGTGGTCGGTGACGACCGTGAAGCGGCGACCGTGGAGATAAGGTCGAAATTTCTGTATGGCCCAAACAACGGCAAGACATTCCTGTTCGGTTATCGTGTAGTTTTTTTCTGCTGAAGTCAGTATCCGACTTGCGTATGCGACCACACGTTCTTCAGAAAGTCTCTGTCGCTGTAACAGAACCGCGCCGATTCCATGGCCACTGGCATCGGTATGGAGTAGAGTGGGTGCAGTGTTGTCAAAATGACAAAGGACCGGTTCCGACGTGAGGGCACGCTTCAAAGTGTCAAAAGCCGTTTGGCAGTCGTCGGACCATACATACGGAGTTCCCGAAGGGAGTAGACCGTGAAGCGGGGCCGCAATCATAGCGAAGTCTCGGATGAAGCGGCGGAAGTACGATGCGAGGCCAAGAAAGCTGCGCAGCTCTTTGAGGCGCTGAGGCCTCGGAAATCGGAGGACGGCGGTAATCTTATCGGGGTCAGGCCGAATGCCGTCTTTGCTGACAAGGTGGCCCAGTACTTTAATAGTTTTGCTTGCAAAGTGGCACTTCTTGGTGTTGAGCTGAAGACCGGCTGCAGAAAGACACGTGAGGACTTCGTCTAGGCGCTGTAAGTGTTGTGCGAATGTTGAAGAAAATATGACTGTGTCGTCAAGGTAACATAGACAAGTCTTCCACTTGAGGCCTCGCAGCACAGAGTCCATCATTCGCTCAAAGGTAGCGGGGGCATTGCAGAGGCCGAAAGGCATAACATTAAATTCGTAAAGTCGATCAGGTGTGGCAAAGGCAGTCTTTTCCTTGTCGGCCTCATGCATGGGGATTTACCAGTAACCGGAGCGTAGGTCAAGACTGGAAAAATATTTCGCTCCTTGCAATGAATCTAACGCATCATCAATGCGGGGTAAGGGGTACACGTCTTTTCGAGTTATCTTATTCAAGACAATGAACTTGCACCATCTAGCCCAGTATCAAGTTTTGTTAAACTATCTTATTCAAGGCACGAAAGGGAAGGGGTCAAGGGCTCGTTCTTTATTTGTTAGAAACAAGTTAATGAGCAAACAGACAATGAAGCCCAGGAAAGCATAGGGGAAGTTACTTGTGGTATTTTAATTGTGGAGAAAGTAGAAAGGAATTAAAGTGGACGAAAAGACAAACCTGCCTTCGGTGGGACCCGAACCCACGACCTTCGGATGTCGCGTCCGATGCTCTACCAACTGAGCTACGAAGGCGGCCGTCCCCCCGTCCACTTTATTGTGTACTTATGTGCATATTATCCTGGGAGTGTTAGGCAGCGCCACTCATGGCCAAGCTGGCCATGAGTGGCGCTGCCTAACACTCCCAGGATAATATGCACATAAGTACACAATAAAGTGGACGGGGGGACGGCCGCCTTCGTAGCTCAGTTGGTAGAGCATCGGACGCGACATCCGAAGGTCGTGGGTTCGGGTCCCACCGAAGGCAGGTTTGTCTTTTCGTCCACTTTAATTCCTTTCTACTTTCTCCACAATTAAAATACCACAAGTAACTTCCCCTATGCTTTCCTGGGCTTCATTGTCTGTTTGCTCATTAACTTATTCAAGGCACGGTAATTGACACAAAAGCGCACTGAGCCATCTTTTTTCTGCACGAGGACGACAGGTGATGACCACGGGCTTGAGGAGGGCTGAATTACATTTCGCTTGAGCATGTCGGCGACGTGCCTGTCGATGATTTCGCGTTCGGTGGAACAGACGCGATACGGTCGGCGGCGCACAATAGTAGTTCCATCGACGTGTATGCGATGGGTTGCCGCCGAGGTCTGTCCCAAAAGAGGAGAGTCTACATCGAAGGAAGACTTGTGTTTCGACAACAAGGCGAGCAATTCATCTCTCTGCGGCGGAGTCAGGTCCGTACTGATTGCGCTAGCAAGGGTAGAGGCAGGAGCACTGTCTGCAGCTGGGCGTTGTGGCGCCGCAGCAGATCTCACGGTAATCACAGAAACAGGCTGGGTGTCGGCACCGGAAACCACAACAGCATCTTTAGGGAGCAAAATTGGTTCATTGGTAACGTTAAGTACAACGAGAAGAGCCGTGCCGTTGGTGAATCGAACAAGACTGGAGGCTATTGCGATCCCTTTCGATAAGTAACATGCTGACGGAGCTACGACAACGTCACCTCTGTCGATTACGTCAGAAGCAACCGTCAGGAGTTGCTCGTGGCCAGGTAGCACTACGCAGTCAGTTACGGTTCGAAGACTGTGGCGGGACAGGACTTTTGTGTCGACATCATGAGTCCCCCGCATGTTTACAAGACGTTGTCGGCAAGAGATGAAGGCGGCAGCGTCTGAAAGAACGTCCCACCCTAAAATGAGCATATAGGCGCAAGAACTTAGCACGACGAACTGAATGTGGTGGCGGATCCCATCTATAAAAACTCGGACGGTGCACTGTGCCGACGGTCGAATTGAAACATTATTTGCACTACGTAAAGAGGCTCCAGTATAAGGTGTAGTAACCTTGCGTAGACGAGAGCACAAGTCAGAGCAAATGACAGAAACAGCTGCTCCCGTGTCGACTAAAGCTTGTATGGGCACACCTTCAGCATACACTAATAAAGAATTGGCCGGGCACTCTGGAGGTGTTGTGTGTTGTCCGAGCGATGCAGTTTTCCCTCCAAAAACTGCAGCGCCTAGTTTTCCGAAGGGTAGGCAGAAGCGTAGACTGGTCGCAGGGGCGATGTTGAGCGCCGAAGAGGAGAAGGAGAGCGTCGGCGCCCTGGACGGTAACTCTGAGGAGCGTCGGGTGGCGAAGGTGGTGAGAAAGAACGCGTGGATGGGCGGCGGTGGTATTGACTTGGAGAGAACGCCCCGTCCCTCTCGTAGACATCGTAGCCGCGGCGTTCGTCCTGTTGGCGTTTGCGACAAAACCTGGAGATGTGCCCTCGAATGCCGCAGTAGTAGCACACTGGCCGGGACGAGCGCCAGGGTGTGTAAAAGGCTGGGACTGGCGCAGTGGGTGCAAATGCCGCTATGTTGCTCTGCACAGGAACAGGCGGCGCGCGCTGCGCAAAGGCGGGTTGCATGGCCGCCATTTGTGCATAAGTGGCGGGCGGGGGTGGCGGAGGCGGCGGAGGTGGCAGCGTCGGTGGATCGGAGGCCACAGTGCAAGCCATAGCGCACAACTTCTCTTTGATGATGTCGCGCAGAGCATTAGGGGGGGGGGGGGGGGGGGCGACGGTTGCGGAGCGGGCGAACAAGAGAGTCTTTGCGCTTGTAGCTCTTCTCGGATCAAAGTGCGAATCAACGTACGCAAATGAACATCCGTAGAAGGTTGGGTGTCACAGGCGGCGGGCTGTAACCGAATGGCTTGGAGTTCATCCAGATGCCGACATGTTGTGATGATATCGTCCACGGTGCTGGGGTTCTTGATCGCCAAGGCGTTGAACGCAACGTGTCCTATCCCTTTCAGAATATGCCGGACGCGATCCGATTCCTTCATGGCCGAGTCCACGCGGCGGCACAAGGCGAGGACGTCTTCGATGTATACGAAGTGTACGTCTCTCCTGGATGCTGCACGCGCCCGTCGAGCTTTCGCTTGGATACTTCAGAATGGATGTTGGGAATTCCGAAAATCCTGCGAACTTGTCGGCAGAAATCAGACCAATCAGCGAAGCTGTTCTGGTGGTTAAAAAACCAGGTTTTAGCGACGTCGGACACATAGAAGCCGACGTGACGAAGTTTCTGAGGGTCATCCCAGCGGTTGTAAGCGCTCACCCTCTCGTAATCCTCGAGCCACTCTTCTACGTCGTCATGCGGGAGACCAGAGAAGATGGTGGGTTCACGCTGCCGGGCGGTGATGGTCCATGGGGGAGCGGCCAGGTGTGCTGGGGCGTTGATGCCCGAGGGGCCAGGCTGTTGTTCGTTACTCATGGCAGTTGACAGCCGGAGCAAACGGCGACCCGAACGAAGCTCCAGGCAACCGCGTCGACGCAGAGGACTAAGGGATCGAAAGCACCTTCCACCACTTTGTAAGGCAGGAGCACAGCTGTTCTCTCGTAGCCTTTATATGGCCGAGCCTCGAGCAGAACGAAGATGACGCTCACGATGATGATGATTATGTACAGGTGAATAAGATGACCGATGAATGTTTTGCTCACAATATCACCAAATTTGACAAGACCACTCAACTTTCCGAATTGTTGTTGGTCACTTGCTTCCAAAAGCAGATCACCACTGGTCATTTTGGTTACCTTATAGCCAGTACCTAGGGTATTCGTTAGAGTTTTGGATACTACAAACGGGGACACTGTTCTAGCTTGCTTATCAATTTTCTCACTATGGACAACATGATATCGGGGGAAAGTCTCTTTCGATCGGTTGAAAATTGCCATTTCTTCGGTGCGTGTGCGCTTTGACGCGACACGATCAGATATGTGGGGGAAAGCAACTCTATTCATATCAGGAATGTTTTATTTCAGCAGCAATGGCGGCCGCCCACCACGGAGCCCAACAAGGGGACGCTACAAGATTCGGAATACCGAAAGCCTGCAAACGCCAGCCGTACATTCCTGCGATAAACCAATGCGCCTAGGCCGATGTAGGCAATTTGCACATGGTTAATCCAAGCCGCCCATGGAAAATTAGGAAGTAACTGAACAGAGGAGATGACAGGACAGCATAGACAGGAAATAGTTAGTTAGTTAATTAAATTAGGTTTAATGGCGCAAGAGCGACTGAGGCTAAGCTGCGCCAAACACCTGGTACTTAGCGATAACCAGTATATGTATTTGTAATTCTAAAGCTTATGTAGGAATCCAGTTTCTTTGAGGAAATCGATAACATTGGACAATGGAACAGGTGAATCATCTCCTAAAATTTGACTCAGGTGCATCGGTATGTGATGTTTGTATAGTGCTCTGAAATGTTTTCGTCTTTCTGTTTCAATGTTAGTAACAACACCTTGTTACTAACTATCGCCCAATTTCTTTCACCTCAACTTCCTGTAAACTCCTTGAACATATAATTCATAAGCATACTTCGGAATTTATAGATAAATGCAATGTTTTGTCAAGTTCCCAGCACGGATTTAGGAAGGGTTTTTCTACTTGCACTCAATTAGTAACTACAGTACACGATTTCGCACTAGCTATAAATTCACGAAAACAGGTAGATGCAATTTTTATGGATTTCGCTAAAGCTTTTGATAAAGTATCTCACAATAAATTGCTCTTTAAATTGGATTTAATGTTTAAAAACACTCAGCTTATCAACTGGATTTCGGCTTACCTCTTAAATCGAAAACAATACGTTTCCTTCAATGATCACTGTTCCAACACTGTACCGGTTGACTCTGGTGTACCTCAGGGCTCTGTGCTCGGACCACTCCTGTTTCTACTGTTCATAAATGATATATCGCATGACATACCCGTAGAGATTAGATTATACGCAGATGACTGCATTATCTACTCGGTAATTGAAAGCCAGGAAGACCAAATTCATTTGAACGAGGCATTCCAAAAAGTTATTCGCTGGTGTGACAAATGGCAAATCTCGGTGAATTTTACAAAGACTGTTTTCATGAAAATTTCTCACAAACGTAGCCCTCTTCATTTCACATATTCAACTAGTGACATTTTTCTGCAGGAAGTAAAACAATACAAGTATCTTGGCCTTTGGATTTCTCATGACCTTAGTTGGAATAAACACATAAGCACTGTAATAAACTCATGTAACTTCAAACTCTTTTATCTCAGACGAGCACTCAAGCTTTCCACTCCTGCCGTTCGCCTTATTGCATATAAAGCAATTGTTCAACCTACTTTGGATTACGCCTCTATTATTTGGTATCCATACACTAAAAAACATGTTAATGAAATAGAAAAAATACAAAAGAGAGCCGTCAGATTTATTTACAATAGTTTTGGTCGTACCTCAATCACATCTATATTAGCCAAGGCCAACCTTCCCACGCCAACACAAAGAAATAAAGTTCTGAGACTGAAATTTTTGTTTCAGTTAGATAAAGGTTATTATAAATTAGATATGACGCCGATACTTAATTTTTCCTCAGGTTATGCCACAAGACAGCGACACTCCTTGAAACTAACGCCCTTCTCTACTCATAATAACGCTTTCAAGTATTCATTTTTCCCAAGAACAATTGCAGATTGGAACAAACTAACTAATGAAGCTGTGTCGCAACCATCCTTAAACCTTTTTGCCACATTCCTCGAGTGATGTTTTATTTTCTTTTGTGGAATTTTGGTGTTATGTTGTTTTTCTTTTCATATGTTTTGCTTTCTTTTGTGTACCTCTGTGTCAAGTTGCCAAAGTGTGCACCTTTGCCTGTATTTCTTCCTTTTTATGTATGCCAAAATGTAAAACTTATAACATATGTTCCCACTCTGCTAAAACCCATTGGGTTGCAGTATTCATAAATAAATAAATAAATAAATAAATAAATAAATAAATAAATAAATATGGGCACGTGATTAGAATATGTATAACTGTTAATGGCTGTTGACATTTTTCACATTCCGGCAAGTGTTCCCTTCTAAGCAAAAAATTGTGGGTGAGGTGAGTGTGCCCAATGCGGAGTCGGCGTAGTATGACCTCAATGAACTGTTCTTGGTGACGGCACGACTTCCATTCGCCCACTATGGGCTTCACCAGATGGAGTTTGTTGCTCGTGCAGGAGTCCCACTGTTGCTGCCATTTTGATACCAATGCTAAACGAACATTACGCATACTGTCTTTAAGGGGAAAATTTATTCGTTTTACCGATTTCTGTGCAGCTAAAGACGCACATTCGTCCGCCTTTTCGTTGCCTGGTATCCCTATGCGGCTTGGTACCCAACAGAAACGGATAGCCACATCCTGGTTACATGAGATAATCATGTGTAAGATATCACCGAGTAAAGGTTCGCACTCGGATTTTAAATGTAGCGCCTTTAATGAACTTAATGAATCAGTGTATATGATTGCTCGTCGGTGTTTCTCGGTGACGATTTTTTGTACTGCTTCCCATAAGGCATACATTTCAGCGCTGAAGATGGACATCAACTCAGGTATTCTAACAATGACAGCGCTTTCCTCTGTCACAATCCCAATGCCTACATGATGTTTTGTTTTTGAACCATCTGTAGAGACTTCTGTATATCCTTTGTATTGGTCCTTAAGTGTGCGCAATTCTTGAATTCTGTGTTCTGGTGCGGTGTTCTGTTTCTTAAGATGAGTCAGTGATAAGTCACATAGCTGCGTCAGATCAGACCATGGTGGCAGTCTCGGTGGTTTCATGGCGACATTGAGTGCGTCATTACAAATACTGTATGTGCGGCAATACTCTTCAAAACTTAAAATCAGTGGTTTGATGAAGTGTGGCCTGTTAGAATAGTGTAAGCGTGAGTGGCAGTGCGTGGTGATGTCGTTGCATATGTGGTGAGACTGTGACCTGATCCTTAAAACATAAGAGAGGGTTAAAAGTACGCGACGCTGGCATAGCGGAGGTTCATTGCAATCTACGTACAAACTCTGCACCGGGGATGTTCTATAAGCTCCACTGGACTAACGGAGACCGAGATTATGTACGGGGTCCAGACGCCGAATGTAGGATTCTCTGGCCGAGCCGTGAACAACACACCCATAATCTAAAATACTGCATACAACAGACCGATACACCTTCAGTAGGCATAATCTATCAGAACCCCAATGCTTATGGGATAATACTTTTAGTATATTGATGATCTGTGTTGTTTAATGGCGCAAGGGCCAGGAATGGCCAAAGAGCGCCATGACAAATGGTAATGTAATTAATGAGCTGTAATGACGAGGGCAATGAGTTTCTCATGCATACTTTCGCACGTTCCATATCTTTTATATAGATAACCTTACGCAGGTGTTTTTCTGTGTGCAGAACGAAGCGCACCATGTCTTACTATGACATGCAGGCTACAGTAACGCTTATGTACGAAAGTCGTCACCGATACCTGAATTCAGTTTACTTGAAACAACTTTATTATTACACAGTCGTCTTGTGACAAATCGTCACGTGTCCGGAGAATAAAAGTGAACGTCTTGTCTAGTTAGCGCAACTCCTAGGTTGCGTTGTCTGGTGGTCCTGTATATAACATTCTATATGATGTACTATTTGTGAATCCACCGCTGGTTTATTCCAGGCCGAAGCTGATGCACCGCGTTTCCTTCTTCGCACAGCAAGAATTTGCTGCGCCAGTTAGCATTACCACTGCTGAAATAAGCGATGCGTTACCGCAGGAAAATCTGTAGTCGCCGTCGAAGGCGCGGTTTTAGTCGGAACCGATACTGTTGGCGTGGGCGCAGCTTGCGACGCCGCTGCCTCGGTGACGTGAACCACGGGACCACGTTGGATCTCGGAAGCCGCTGGAAAGTTTACCTCGTGTGTAGCGCATTCGGTCCTCAGCACAATGGCAAAATCTGTAGCGCTCACTGCAGACGCTGTTTTAGTCGGAACCCATACTGAGGCGGGTGCAGCTGGTAACATCGATGTCTCGGTGCCGTGAGCTGCTGTACCGTATTGCGTCTCAGAAGCAACTGGAGACTGTGGTGAATCCAAATTAATTGCAGTTTCTTTGGTCGAACCACCCTGATGAGGCCTTGCCCTTCGTTGTGGAGCAGTGATGTTCCACCTGCTGAAACCTTGCTGACCTTCTGTAGCAATTCCCTGAAAAGCAGCACCTCGATGTGGCTCTGTACGATGGGCACCCTGGCTCACATTAATGTTCGCAGTACGTAAGTCACCCATAGACCGCCGTTCCCTAAAGTTTTCTTCAAAGCTTCCGCTTCTTGTATTCACACGAATAGCGATGCGCTCCGTCTGCTGTGTTCTGGGAATGCTGCCATGCTCCATCGGTGCTCTCAACGAAGTTGCCACACTGTGTGGGGTTGAACCATGGTGCTCGCTTGATTGTTGCTTGCTAAGTGGCTCCTCGCCTTCAACGTAGCCTGCCCGTATCTGCGGAAGGGAATGGTATTGTAGCTCACGACTTCTGCCAGTAGGTGTCACACGTTCTAACCACGATAAATAATTCGTCTGATACGACTGACCGAGTTGCTCACCTTTCTGTGCTTCGCCCGAGATGCCTTGCTGCTGGTGCTGACGATCGCTGCCTAAGCTGACTGTCCGAGTACGTGCTTTGCCAGAGATGCTTCGCTTGTGGAGTTCGCGCTCGCTACCTAAGCTAACTATCCGAGTACGTGCTTCTCCAGAGACACTTTGCTTGCGTTGCTGACGCTCGCTGCCAGGGCTATGCACCTGGGCATGTACTTCACCAAATATATGTTGGTGCTGTCGCTCGACACCCAAGCTTATTGCCTCAGTGCTTGCTCTTCCAGTTATGCTTAGCTCGTGGTGCGTATGCTCGCTACCGAAGCTAATTGTCCGAGCGCTGGCTTCGCCCAAGGTGGTTTGCTCGCGGAGCTGAGTCTTGGTACCAAATCGATGTTCGTGACTCTGCATTCCGCCTGAAGAGCCTGGCGGTTGGTGCTGATGCTCGCTACTCAAATTATGTGCCTGAGTGCGTGCTTGTCTAGAAATTTCTTGCGGCTGGATTTGATGCTCGCTGCCCAAGGTAACCGTCCAAGTGCGTGCTGCAAAACGGAGGCCTTTCATGTCCTGGCTCTGCTTGCCCCAGCCATGTTCTTCAGTGCGCGCTTCGTCAGCGATTCCTTGCTTGTGGCGCTGATGCTCGCTACCCAAGCTAAGTGCCTGAGTGCTTCGATTGCCAGAGATGCTTTCTGGTCGTAGCTGACGTTCGCTGCCCAAGCTAAACGTTCGCGTACGTGCTGCACGCGAGATGCTTTCCTGATGGCGCTGACACTCGCTACCCAAGCTCTGTGTACGTGTGCCCCCATCGCCAGAGCCACCTTGCTGCTGGAGCTGGATTTCGCTACCCAATAGAAACGCTAGAATAGGTGATGTGTCCGAGGTATCTTGCAAGTGGTGCTGACGCTCACTGCCGAAGCTAAGTGACCGAGGGCGCGCTTCGCCCGAGACGCTCTGATACTGCTGACGTTCGCTGCCCATGATAAGTGTCTGCGTGCTCTGGTCATCCCAGATCCCTTGCTGATGGCGCGGACGCTCACTCCCCAAGCTATGTGTACGAGTGCTCCCATCGGCAGAGGTACCTTGTTGCCGATGCAGGCTTTCGCTACCCAAGATAGGCGCTCGAATAGCCGATGTTGCCCGAGGTATCTTGCAAGTGGGGCTGGCGCTCACTTCCAAAGCTAAATGAGAGAGTGCGTGCTTCGCCCAAGATGCTTTGTTGTTGGTGCTGACGTTCGCTGCCCATGATAAGTGTCTGTGTGCTCTCGTCATCCGAGATTCCTTGCTGATGGCGCGGACGCTCACTCCCCGAGCTATGTGTACCAGTGCTCCCACCTCCAGAGGTACCTTGCTGCCGGTGCTGGCTTTCGCTAGCGAAGATAGGCGCTCGAATAGCTGATGTGCCCGAGGTATCTTGCAAGTGGGGCTGGCGCTCACTTCCGAAGCTAAATGACAGAGTGCGTGCTTCGCCCAAGATGCTTTGTTGTTGGTGCTGACGTTCACTGCCCATGATAAGTGTCTGTGTGCTTTCGTCATCCAAGATCCCTTGCTGCTGCTCCTGACTCCCGCTGCCCATGCTAGAGGCCCGAGTTCGTTCCGAGCCCGATGGCCGAGCTACGTCTTCGGAAACAGCAGCCTGTGCCGAAGCGGAGCTTTGGCTTTCTTCCGGATAACGTTTGCGGGACGGGAAACGTTTACCAGCGATAACGGTATTCGCACCACCGATTCTGAGGCAGGTTTGGTCAGTTTGCGAGGCTGGCTCATTTTGCGACGCATTAATTTCTTGAACCACGGGATTGTTGGTGGGGGATGCATGAGCATCCTGTCTACATCGATGGCGGATGGACCCCCGGATGGCGACGGTTCCTCCTCTGCTACCGGTGGCTTGTATGTTTCCTGCAATAAGCGTGCAAACGAAAGTTCGGGAGGTTTTTCGGAAGCGCTGCCGGGGTAATCCACTGTATCTTCCGAGGCCCAAGCAGGTTCTGAAGGTGTCCGTGTCTCTCCCTCCATTTGTTCGAAAGGTCGGCAAAACCTGCGATAGAAGGCTTGTCTATATCTAGCTGCCCCAGTGCTCTTTCCGTTCTCTCGGAGGTTGTCCCTTGTGCGGCCAAAAAAGCGCGTTTCCTTGGGCTAGAGCCATCACCAGAGCCACTAGAAGACTGGGGATCGAAAGGCCTATGAGTGCCTTGCTTGGACTGGCCTTCGGTGTCGACTTGCGTTGACGCAACCACTGTAGTGCTTCCGGTTGCTGAGCTTCTTTTGTGCGTTGCCTTGCGCTTTTTGAGTCCTGGAGCGACAAGCCTAATGACGCTTGAGCGAAGAGCGTGTCGAATCGCTCCGAAACAGCCTGCTTCCAAAGGACTACCGGGGCTGGCCTCACCGGATGACGTAGGAGGTGTTACATCGGTGTCTACCGTCCTACGACGCTCCGGGGTTCGCACTGCGCTGTCAGGAGAGCTGGGTGTCCCAACGGTTGCTTCGGGAGGTTCGTGGCTACTCTCCTCCTCAGGCCCCTCGGGATCGTCGGCACTTATTCGAGGCGGCTGTGTCAGTGATTCGCAACTGCGTCTTAGCCAAGATTTCTTAGGTGGCAACCGGTCCCCCATTTAGTAACGTGGCTTTTCGGCTTAACACTTCAACTTGTCCTTAAGCAGATTCGAAGTTCTCTGTCACGGCTTTCTACTTGCTGCCTATACATATAATAAAAAAAAAAACATTGAGCGCATTTGAGTAAATGCTATCTGAAGTTACACAAGAGTATGCTGGAGCGCTAAATTGTCACAAAAAAACAATAAAAAGAAGCCTGTGGTTTCCATTCATGTCCGCCTTTAGGTGCTCACTCGCCTGTTTTACGAACATTAATTGCACAAAAGGAACGCCCACAGGACAATAACGGGACAAGAAGCCTGTAGAACAGCGGCACTGTGTAAAGAAATTAATTGCACGGTATTTATTTCAGGTTTGCTGGTAATAGCTTGGCTCAAAATGGGCATGGTTCAATACATTCTAAGGATGCTAGGGTATATGTCGATTAAATATTTCACTGGTGTGTGGTATCGTCACGTATAAACGCTGCAAAAACTAAACATGCAGCCAATGCTCAGCTAGAGTTTCCTTGACAGTCGAAGCAGTATCTATAAGAGCGCGGCAAAAGCGACATTTGTAACGCAGTTATAGAAATAACGAAAGGGAAGGGGTCAAGGGCTCGTTTTATTTGTTAGCAACAACTTAATGAACCAACAAACACTGATGCCTACGGAAGCATAGGGGAGGTTATTGAAGTTTCTAATAGTGGTATTGTAACTTTGGAGTAAGTAGAAAGAAATTAAAGTGGACGAAAAGGCAAGCCTGCCTTCGGTAGGAACCGAAAACACGACCTTCGGATAACGCATCCGATGCTCTACCACTGGGCTACGAAGGCGGTCGTCTTTATGTATTTATGTATTTATGTATTTATTTATTATTATGTAATGCAACCCTGAAAGGGTTAGGCAGCGTGAATTGTAGTCGTGCCGGCGAGTGTGGAACACTCTTATTGCCGCAGTGCTTCACGTAGAACGTGACCTCATCCGAGTTAAAGAAATAACAAGTATTACAACTGCCAAATAAAATTGCAGTAGTTTCTTTGTGTGTCCAAAATGCAGCATCGAGTATTTAGGCAGCGTTTCTATCATGTGAGGATTGTCGCAATCAGATTTGCTAGCTTGTCCTTTATTCAGCGCTCGCAACTTTCCTACCAAGAATGCTATGTCACGCAGGTAACGCCTATACGTCGACATGGAATCGCCTGATACGCGTCGATACCGCAAGGAATACAAGCGATATGCATATTTTGCGATGGAAATACTACGTGAACACTAGGTTTTATCTTTGAGCATATACTTGTGCGCCTAATAGGGCTATAACGATCGTTTTTAGGCTTCTTGTAGCCCGCTTCAATTAATGATTTAGGAACTAAACGCCAGGTGTGTCATACTTTGGACCGCCTTGGTGCTACGCGGTGCGTACACTGCTCAGCTGCCACAAAACGTGAGTTCGACTCGGGCCGTGATGGCCTTATTTCCATGGGGGCTAAATGTGAGAGGACCGGGCATTTCGTGAAATTTCCGGAGCCCTTCACAACGGCGTGCTTGGTAACCATGTCATGGTTTTGGCAAGTAAATCCCCACCAGTTATTATTGCGTTAAACTTGGGAACTGCGAGAAACGTCTCACAATAAGCTGAGAGCTAGTTGGGCGGTCGCGCCGCCTGGTATTGTTCGAGGAGCAGTTTCACATAACAGGACGAACGTTCCGGCAGTCGGAGCCCATCGAAATCATGTTGTCGTTAACATACATCGAACCCAGGACCTCACGAGCAGCTGATGATTTAGCGTCCTATCCACTATGGTACCTAGAAGAGCGGTGGTCCCATTAGGTTGCTTGAACAGAATAAGACAGTTACGAGACCGGCGAACTTTGGTTAAATGCTTCGCGCAGTAGGTCCTCTACCAGGACAGCGTGAAGCGTTCGCTTGGCTCCAACCTGGAGCGGTTGGATAATAGCATAAAAAAACGAAAACGCATTTCCTTTCAACAAGCACAGTTGCACAAAAGCATCGCAGACTTCCACCAAACGCCGCGGCCTTGAATACCGAAACGCAAGAAGTTGAAGAAACAAAACTCGATGTATGAAAGCACTTACCTGCTATATAAATCGAGCATTCCTGCTGGTGGCAGCCTCTCCTTTTTCGCACTGCGGTTTGCTCTTACGGCTTCTTTATGCGAAAATAAACTGGAGCGACGGAAAGACGCCGCGGTGCATAACAGAGGCAGCGAAGAAAGGCGAGCAAGGTCGCTTGCAAAGACGATTTCATACCGAATACGGTTCTCCCAAGTTTACCCCGTCGATGACAGAAACGAAAGTTCTCAAGTCACATGCACACACATACAACACGTTTATCATAAAAGCCGAAGGATTTCGCATCCGTTATCAGGAAGGGTTGTCCTGCAAGTTACGTTTGTAGGCGTAGAACATCGAATGGGCTATCGGCATTCGTATTGATAGCATGCGCGGACCGTCAATGAACAAATCTGTGTGATCATAATTCGCAAGATGTGACGCGTTCACATGGCATGTTTGTGTCTCTTGTGCACGACGTCCATACGCGTGATTGGTTAGCCGCTAGAACTTGCTGTTAATGCTATAAGTAAAAGGCAAGATTTGCGTAGGATTCGGTTGGAGTTAAGTTAGGACACTTACCGCGTCTTGTAATTAAAATAATTGATGAGGTCTTAAGTGCCAAGATCAGGATATGATTAGTTGACTGTGCCAGGGTAACTTTTATCCCCTGAGCTCTTTATTCTTTATTCAGACATATCCCCGCTTAACCCGAAAGCGTTACAGCAGGGGGGTATCAAACATGAATAAAAATACATCTTGATTCAAACTACACACTTGTTCACATGACAGCCGATTCCACTGAGTAATAGTTTTAAGAAAAAAGGCATTGGCATACAGGCCGTTAAAGTCCTTAAGGGCCTCTACGTTTCTTAAGGGCCATTTCATACTGCGTTCACGAGTGTGTTTCTTTTATTTTTAATTTTTTTTTTGCAATTGGCTCGCATCGAAATGCCTCCGCCGGAACTGGTATTCATTCTAGGGTACTCGAGTTTTGTAAGCCAACACAGGGGCGCTAAGCTACCATGGCGGGTGAACACCTACAAGTACCAAAATCCGTAATACGGGAAGCATATAACCCCGTTGGGGCTAATTGAGAGAATTTACGTTTGGTATCTACGTGTACGTTTGCTGCACTAGTGGCGTGCTTCAGCGGTTGACGCCACGGACTCGAAGACTAAACGACCATATCTGACGCGCCTCGGCCGTAGCTTTTTAGGGGCGAAGCTCGTTAGGGTGTGGGTCGTTCCCTCCTCTGTAGTAGTTGTAGTAGTAGTAGTATGTATGTAACCACCTCGCGCCGCCGGGAGGCTCGCGCTCGCCCTCGGCGCGTGCCTCACGGCGCGCGAGCTCTCTCACTCTTCCATCTGCTGTCTTGTGTGTGTGTGTGTGTGTGTGTGAGAGAGAGAGAGAGAGAGAGCGAAATGCGCGCGTTGACTATGGAAACGCTCTTTCTTCGATGAATGCTGTACCAGCTCGCAAAGAACGAGAACGCGCCCTCACCCGCGAGAGACAACGTTGGCGCAGGCAGCGTCTTCTAGCGAGTTTCTTGATTGAAAAATACCGACTGCTCGTGCTGGAGAACCGTTTCCCGCCCGGCCACCCATATATATATATATATATATATATATATATATATATATATATATATATATATATATATATATATATAATTACGTTGCGAATGTGCCACAAGGTATGTGCCACAAGATGAAGAAGAAGAAGCAGAGCGGATGGTGAAGGAAGACGACGTTGGATTAGTTTCGGTAGCGTTGGTCTGTGTGGACTTCCCCCGGTCTACGCCTTCTGAAAATAAACCCGAAACCACTACTGTGGACGTAACAATATATATATATATATATATATATATATATATATATATATATATATATATATAGCTACTGATAATATATATATATATATATATATATATATATATATATATATATATATATATGCACTGGATATTGACTTGCAATGAAGTGCCGATGGGAGATTTCACTTGTGCGTAGTTGAGCCATAAGGATTCGTAGCGTCGAGTTAACTAAATTAATCCGGAACTCGGCACGATCTACGATGAACCTCCGGAGCTTCGCCCACTCATCATCATTCACTCCGAGGATATGCTGTGGATTTTTTTTATTTGTCGTTATTTGCTTATTTAACTTAGAGCAGTAGCGTTGTACCTTCGCCACTTTGTCTTTAATGACTCTGACACTTACCGCTTGTGTTAGTCATGCTGGTCCAGGTACAGCATGTTAACGAAACCGCTTGTAGTTGTGGCTGCATGCCTACACTTTATTGTCTGTCCGTGGCGGCTGAGTTTAGATACAAATGAAATACTGAGACCCGTATGATGTCCGGTTTCAGTGCATGCTAAAGACCTTCAGGTGGTCGAAATTTCGGGAGCCTTCCACTAGGGCGTCTCTCAAAATGAATTCGTGGTCTCTAGGGCACCACGTAAATCAGTCAATCAATCTTTATTGTCTTTTTGTGTTTCAAATCTGACATTTTCCTTCCAATTGCTTTGAATGAAACTGAGTTGTTGTTTTAGGAAACATGGAAATACCGTTAAGAAAGTGATTCAATATTGAATCGACCTATTTTTTATGACGCTAAATTTTTCTTCTCTTGTCATCCGATAGCGGTGCCAAAGCCTTTTAAATATGCATCGCGGTCGCCATGTCCGGTTGCAAGATATGAGCAGAAACTGCCGCTGTGGCGCCAACCACGTTACCTAGACATCTATGGCCACGTCTCAACAGGTGCCAGAGCGGCTCAGCGCTATTTGGGCCGTTCGTTCCAGCACTTATTGCTGCAGTGCCCTGCATATGATGGCTGACGTTACGGGAGTTGCAGGTTCTCTGCCAGAAATCCGCGAACGTATACGAACGCCCCTTTCCCATAAGCACACCCACCCAGATGAAAACGTGTTTGTACCTTGAGTCCCACATGCGCGCACGGCCGATTCCGTCCGTTGAAAAGCGTCCAATACCACAGCATCACGCACGTGTGTGTATGCGCGTGTTCTGTGGTTGTGACGTAGCAGCACTTTCGACTATGCATCCCCGCAAAGTGGGCTCCAAAGTGCGCATAGCAGTTTTAATGTGTGACGGAACGGCGCAGGATGGAAGTAGATCACTACAATATCCGTAAGAAGCGACTGTGAAAAAAAAAAATTATCTGCACGTGTGTAGCACACAAAGCTACAAGGAAATCTATGCGTACTTATCAGAAAAATAATTTTAGCTTGTAGACGAATGCCTTGTACATTTGTGAACCACCACGGTTGTCTAGTGGATCTGGCACTCACCTGCTGATCTGAAGGTCGTGGGACCGGAATCGCGGCCGCGGCGGCTGCATTTCGATGGAGGCGAAAGGCTGGAGGCCCGACGAAAGCCCGTGTAGTGTGCGATGTCAGTGCACGTGAAAGAACCTCAGGTTGTCGAAATTTCCGGAGATTTGCACTACAGCGTATCTCATAATCACAGCTGGTTTTGGGACGTAAAATCCCACAGACCAATCAATCAATCATGTGGATTTGTGTGCTACACACGGGTGTATTCTAATGTTCCCTTTCGTAAATGTTACTGCACCTTGCGGGATTCCGCAGAACTCATTTGCCACATTCATGTCCATGTGCTTCGAGCAGTCGATAAATTAGCCCTCGCTTTGCCAATCCCTTCCCTCCCAGTTAACTCAATTCGTAGAGTGGCCGTCCTCGACAAGCATTGGGCCCGGGTTCGATTCCCTCACTAGGCCGAATTTTCGGCAACTAGGGATCTTTAATTACCGAGAAATCCACATCGATTTCTCGGTAATTAAAGATTCTTCCGTAATTAAATTCTCGGTAGCAGTAGTACCACTTCGTCTATTGTGAAAGCACATTATCCGCACCAACAACATGCTCTACAACTTCTCGATTTAAGACTCTGCGTTTAAAGGAACATGCGAAGGTTTAAAAGGACAAAAAACTATTCAGCGCGTTAGCGAGAAATGTAGATGGTCAAGAAGACAACATACGATACCTGTATGGCTGCATTTGTGTGTCGTACATGCGTATTTCTTCTTAAACACTTAGCACAAGTTAACCGACACACCACCCACTAGATACGGAGCTCTGTGGCGCCACGAGACGAGCCATTCTTGGGAGCAACCTCAGTATCCCGTTCCCGCCTCCCGCACTCCAAAATTATAAGTTATCGAAGAATACTTCGTTTTGTTTAAAATTGAAAGTATGTTTAACACGACAAAACACTTCACGCTGTGTCTTATATGCAGTTTCTCACGCATGCGCGTGACGTGCTGTTGTCGTGCAGACAGAAAGTGTGTAGTAATTCCAGACAAAAAGTTGAACTAATCACAGTGTCTTTATTCGTCAGTGGGATTTAAAAGCTGGTTTTCCTAAAAGAGGACCAGAGTTCGCTTTCTTGGACCGGGACTGTCACGTAAATTTTATGGAACTCTTATCAGACCAGTTTCATCGAAGCAGCTTTGTCAGTGTTCTTGACATTGAATTAACCAGATCATCGCGGGATTATCAGGTTCGACTTGACTTCCCGACAGGCAAACGTCTTTATCGATTCCTTTTAACATTTTGAACGCTTTATTGGCACAGACAGGCGCAATCCTTGAGCAGGCTCACCGACAGGTTCACCGGTATTATCGACGAAGTTAGCTTCTTGTTCCTCTGGGTCTTTGTCGTTCCCTTAGATTGTTGCTCCCGTATTCGCACGAAGCTTGTTTTCCGTCCAGCTATAGAGTGTCGGTATGGCAGCAAACCTAATTCTGTATATCGAACGACCCTCGTTTCGTATATCTACTCATGAAATATTGCACGCACTGCAAACTCCGGAGCCATCGAGTCAAGCCTTTGGCCCGGCGTCACTTTCTTCTGACATGAACATTGTTCCGCCGGCATGGACGTGGTTCCCGAGCCTTGACAGGCGTGGAACGGCATTTGGATGTTTGTAGCTTGTTTAACTCGAACTCGACGCTGCCACTCGACAGTTAATTTTGCTGAATCACCTTACCGGTTTCTTCAGCTAGTCGCGGTTTCGAATTCCTCAAACGCCGACGTCCACGTTGCAGGAGTGATTGGTTCACTTCCTGATTCGTAGAAGTTTGCGTAGGGTGAGGCCTTCCCCCGTGGGAAGAGTATTCAGGTTTCAGCGCTTCCTCATCGTCGAATGCCCCTTCCCAGCTGCTCTCGTACACATTGTCCACTGCTGTTGCTTGAGCACACGACGGCCATTCCATAACGTCATAGGGGCTGTTGTCTTCAGAGAACGTCGTTCATGAGCGTTGCTTGGTATCCCGCTAGCCCCGCATTTTCTCGGCTGGGTTGCAGTGTCATCGACTGAACTTCCGTTAGATCTGACGAAGAATGGTCGGAATATGTCTGGAATGTATCCAGAGGCAATATGCAGCGCACTGTCTCCTCATTATAGGAAGACTTCGCTCTCATTTTCTTGTCTTTCCACATCAGGGCTTGCCGCTTCCGCCGTGTTGTCCTCTAATATCCCGAACGGGTTTACAGGTGATTCCCCGCATGTTTTCGACAAAATTTTGTCGACATCACATACCAAAGGAGATTTCGTATTTTTTCAGAGGTCTGGAAACATAGCATACGCCGAGAGATTTGTTATCTGCGGTAATGTATTGATATGCCTGGCTGGTAGAGCTAGTACAGTCAGAGAAATAATGCGGCATCGCCGAGTTAAGCACGTCGTCGTCGCTGTTCGACTGGTCCTCCGGTTGGCTAAAAGCGGGAGAATATCCCGTCAGTGCAACGCCAGAGTCGTGAGAGAACTCGGAATGCTTGTCACTGTAATCTGGGGTCGCTACCTGCTCCATCATCTTATCTAAGACCTGTTGCAACGTCGGCCATGCGTGGTTATCATCCAAAGATCGATCAATCAGAAGGGATGTCCACGTTTCCAAAAATGCCTTCCACGATTCCTCTAAGGAGACCAGCTCGTCTCTCATTTCTGGTGTCGGATGAAACATACTTTGAAGTGTTGGCGGATCCTCGCTATCTGGTGACTCGGCGATGGAGCACGCAGCTTCACTGGTATGCAGAGAGGCCCTTTGAGACTCCCCTGATGCTGCCTCACCGGACGGCGTCATTTTCCACGGAAGCTTATCGCAAGCGTCTGCGTCATTACCAGACCACATGCCCATGGCAGGACCATCCACACTATTATTCCGTTCTCTTGAACCATTGCAAGAAGGTTCTTCACAAGGCGACGCTCCGCTCGTGCTCGGAGACTCTTGCTCACACGTAATTCCAGCTCCCCTTCCAGGATCGCGATCCGTTGAATCCTTTAACCCACCATCACCGAAGTTGAACCGGGGTCCAGTAACGAGATCCTGCCCGCATGCTCTTGCCAGAATAGCGTGACTGCCCGAGGACTTCTCTGTTGTGCCGGATATGGAAGGTGTGATACAAATGTTCGTACTGGTGCCTCTGAGGAGTCCTCGGACGAGGGCAGGTTTGTTCGTGAGGTCGCCAAAAGGGTTCAGTGTTTGGGTTCTTCATACGATGGCGTACCACATGCTGAGGGGGAGGACTCCCAAAATGGTGATGACGCGAGATGATCGTATTGGTCGATCCCTTGATACCTTCGTGAATCATAACCGATTGCCTTGAATTGGCCATCGGCATTGTTCCAAATGTTGACGAGGAAAAATTGCGTTTCGTTTTCTCGCTGACAGGACTCCCCACAGCGAGGGAAGATGGTCGTACGGGCGTCCGGGCTGAGTGAGTGTAGTGAGGACTCCCACCTTCCATGGTGTATCAGCAAGGAATCCCCCGGGACGAGCCAAGTCTTCTCGTGGTCCTTGAGCTTGAAGGCTTTGTTTGTATGACCAGGTGCCCTCTGTCCTGCATTAAACAAAGAATCCATTGTCATCATATATAATCTCCCGAGGTCAGTGCCCTGCTTGTAACATGTGGATAAAACGAAAGCGGAGACCATGTCATAGGGGTCAAGCTTTGTACACGATTTACGCCTTGGATATAGAAAAATAATTCTTCAGGGCTTTTCATGCTGCGTACGTCGATAACGAACGATGTCTTTTCGAGCGAGGCAATTGTGATGAAAATATGGCGTAGCAGTTGCGCACTATTCTCCATCGCACCTCCTGTCACATGAGAAGAGTTGAGTAATGGCTGGGTTAAGAAAGTTTTAGTGCACAATGTGTTCGTGAGGAGGACCATCCTTAAGGTCAGGCTAATTTCAGGACAGCCGCATTCTTAGACTGGCCATACACGCGGGAATGGCTCTATGCTGACCATTCCAGAGAAGGAAACCCGAGAGTGGCTAGAAACATGGACATAGATAGGATAGAAGATTAATTGCTGTTTCGCACGCTTAAACAATGACATACGCTGTAATGAGGACTGCAGAATAAGTTCGACTCATCGTATGTATTTGTCTGTGGTTTTGTGTGAAACATGCGAGTGTTCTTACATTTTTTACCGCAGAGACGCGGTCGTTGGGGTTGATTCGGGTAGTCTAAGCCACATCCTCGAGGTCAGTGGCGAGATGCGTGAAACTCAGCTACCCCTGCGGTAAACCCGCCGAGAAAAGCACTTTCGTTAAAATGTGGTTCTGTTGCACGCTAACATCCATTCACATAACGCCCTCCAGAATAGTTATGTGCGGTGGATGTTTCACTTTGAATATTATTATTTGTAATACTTGGGTAGCGCAAATGCGCACGGAAGATGGTGAAGTTATAGGGTTGGCTCAGCGGAACTTCCGTTGCGAATGGCGCCAACTCAAACGTTCAAGCGAAACAGATGACAACAACGATAGCGGAACAGCAAAAGCAACTTTCACGCTCGTGCGTGTATTTGGCATTTCATTCCTCGTATTGCTTAAGGACCAAGAGTAGCGGCTGACAAAGTAATGTGTTTGTTTTTTTACATGTTACTCCAAGATATGCTTACCACATGAGGAGCAGAGATAGCCCGAAGTGCGTCAGACTGATTTCTACACCCGGAAGTGATAAGGAGACCAAATTTTTCTGAAACAAGCAAAAGTGATAAGCAGATCTTATTGTCTGTATTATCTCAATTTTCTTGGCGCATGCGTGTACACATTACTGGTGGTTATGTCGTGTGCGAAAAACCTGCACTAGGTATGTTCTTTCTCTCGGGGACGTGTACCTCGCTAAAACTTTTCTCTGCAAATGCGGTTCACTGGAAAAAGGACTCAAACACGTGGATGCCAAGAAGCTAATTATCAGCAGATACTGCTAATAGCTGTACATACGGCGCAAGAGAAGTGAAGGATCGATGTGCGATAAGACAATTACCTGGCATTAAACTGTGCTTCTTTGTATCCTTTTAGTACGACAAAAAATTGTCCTTAAACTGATAAGGATTGGTTAATTCATGCATTATATGCGTCGACACAAAAATTTTTGTCTGTGCGGATTCTTAATCTGCATCAAAGTTAATTGGTGGCTTCATCGCAAGAACGCGATCAACAACGCATGTTGATATCGTACTTCACATAAGCGGACATGCCGGTGCAACGCTCCAGCTTACTTGTGGGCAAGTAGCCACCGTCGGGACTTTCTATGTGGGCATTGTGGGCGAAAAAGAAAAGCTATTCCAGCCAAGAGCAGGAAAGCAGCGAGTAGACAAGAAGCGGACTGAGGCATATGCGTATTTTCCTTACGTCGCTATGCACTGTGGCGGCTGACGGCTGTTTGATGTGGACGTGCCTCGGACGAAAGCTACGTAGCAACTTATTTACCGCAAAAGCACGTAAATTCATTTGCACAGAAACAGGTACTGCTGATTGTCTTCCAGGACAGAACAGGGACGATTAAGACAGGTAGTGATAAATGAGCGACATCGCTTGTAACGAGGCGACGTAGAGAGTACTGCAGAAAAGACGCACATCACATTAATACGTCCGTGATTTTGACGGAGAAAAATTCAGAACGGAACCCATCTCAAGGTAATGTGAAAAATAAAAGAGCATTTGCACAGCGTGGCGTCGGCGTTTTGAAGTAGACCTGTGGGTGTCTAACTGGCTCATGTGCAACACGAATGCATGGCGTCATAGTCAAAGAAAAATTCTGCACCACGGTTGCCTGCGCTTCTGTTGTGTAAATTTGAACACGTACTCAGGTAACCCATAGGCAGCGAAGATGCACTAGAAGTGGGTTATGCACTAGAAGTGGTTAAAGAGGAAGGCGCTACCTTCGTAGTTACGAATACAACATAGCGTCACAATTTGGGAAATAAAATAAGAGGCAGAACAAGTGTGCTCAGCGGGCGAGCGCAAATCTGAGTAGCCAGCCGAAGTCCTATGGGAGACACCTCGTGCGAAAGTAGGTTAATTAATGAAGCATTTCTGCGAGTAATAAGTCAATGGAGTATCGCATCCAAGAGTGTCCAAAGGACGACGCAGAGCCATACTCACGGAACCGCACTTGAATGAATGGTGCCACATTGGATGCGCTACATCACTGGGAGTTAATTATGGGCAGTACAACGTTCTCGAAACATTGAAACATGCGGGAACCAGCGCAGGTGTTATCAAAGCCTATCTGGCTTTCAGATTGCAAAGAAAAGTTTAACTGATTGCGTTCTTTTTTACTTCCTTGGCTGTGGGGTGCTTGCATTGTTGGCAGGCTTGCAGTCGTATCTCATCACCCCCCCCCGCGTCATTTCGCATGCCTTACTCGGCATTTATAAGGTCCGCTATTTTGGCCAATAAATCTTCGTTGTTCGTGCTTGGGTGTTCGCGTCTCCTTTCGAGGGGTCGCCTCCCTGCGTTGGTTCACGCATGTTCGAAGATGAACCAACTACCACAAAAAGTATTCTGTACAACGGCCAGACAATAAGAGCAACGGCGCCCGCTAACTCCGTCTTGTGCAGTCCTTGCAATAATTTCACAGGCCACCGCGTTGCAGTATAGCTGCATGTAATATACACGCACTAGGTTGCAGTGCCGCAGTATCTCTATGTAAAACCGATTGGAACGAAGATATCCTTAAGAAGTCACGCATGATTAATTTGTGAGGTCCTACTTCACAAAACCAGCATATGATTATGAGAGACGCCGTAGTGGAGGGCTCCGCTAGTTGACCACCTGGGGTCATTTAACATACGCTGCCATCGCACAGTACACAGACGTTAACATTTCCCCTCCATCGAAATGCAGCCCCTGCGGCCAGGATTCGATCCCACCACCTACGGATCAGTAGCCAAGTGCCGCAGCCACTAGACCACCGTGGAAGGGCCTCGAGAGCTCAAGAACCAAGGCGCAATTCCGATGCTCAAGACACCATTTGCAGTAACGCAACTATCCCTGAAAATTGCCCTGGATACGGGCAGTCTACTCGACCAGTACTTCCTCGAACAGTGCTTTGAGCTAAGCGCTTTGAAAGAGGGAGCTACTTACCACGCACGAGTGCCGAAGAACGATGTTCACACGCAGCGTGGCCCCATCAAAGGTGTACTGATAACATGGGAAGCACGGGAACTCAATAGGCAGCGACTGCAGCGCCATCTCCCGTTTTCTAAGCGGAGTGATTGCACTTCCATAAGCTCCAAGTGATCAAACCAATGTGATGATGGCAGGTTACATGTTGTGCATTTTGTTGTTTTTGAATAGTACTTGCTGCCGTGTGTTGGCAGCGTGGTTTTAAGCTGCGTCTAAACTGATAAACGCCAGAGGCGCCCAAGATAAAAAAAGCGATATTCCTTGACACCTCTGATTCGAGATGACTGATAATGCCTTGCGCTTTTTGTTTCGTGATACTGAGAGTATTGAATAGCGAAACGTATTTTTTTTTCGAGTAGCCTTGTTTAGGCACGTGGGACGTGAGTGCGCTCGCGTAAAAGCGGTCATCATCATCATCATCATCATCATCATCATCAGCCTGTTTAGGTCCACTGCAGGACGAAGGCCTCTCCCAACGATTTCCAATCCACCCTATCCAGAGCGAGTTGGTTCCACTTTATGCCCGCAAACTTTTTAATTTCATCGCTCCATCTAACCTTTTGCCTACCTCTGTTGCGTTTTCCCTCTCGTGGTATCCATTCCGTCGCTCTTACTGTCCACCTATTATCCTTCCTCCTCATGACATATGTCCTGCCCAGGTCCACTTCTTTCTTTTAATTGATAAGATAATATCGGCTACTCCTGTCTGTTCTCTGATCCACTCCGCTCGTTTTTTATCTCTTAGCGTTACCCCTATCATTTTTCTTTCCATTGCACGTTGCGTGCTCCTCAGTTTCATCTCTAGTTTTTTCGTTATTCTCCATGTTTCTGCACCGTACGTTAGTACTGGGAGATTGCAGTGATTGAATACTTTTCGCTTTAATGAGAGCGGGAAGTGTCCCGTCATGATTTCGTAATGCCTTCCGAATGCGCTCCAGCCCAGCCTTATTCTACGGAGAATTTCATTTTCCTGGGTAACTTAATGAGCAAGCAGACAATGAAGCCTAGGAAAACATAGGGGAAGTTACTTGTGGTATTGTAATTGTGGAGAAAGTAGAAAGGAATTAAAGTGGACGAAAAGAAAACCTGCCCTCGGTGGACCCGAACCCACGACCTTCGGATGTCGCGTCCATCCGAAGGACGCGACATCCGAGCCTTCACATATAAGCGTACAAATGTACTGTTCCCGCGCAGACCCAAGCGAAACGCCGTTGCTTTCGTAAAAACCAAAGGAATGTCTATGGCCCAGGCGAACTGACATTTCTTGCACGTGCTTTGCGGTCCGCACAATACCGGATTTTTACAGACGTGCACCACATTGATTAGTGCCTGCAGGCGAGAAGTTTTTTTGGCTAGTCTCGTAGCACTGGTAGAATGAGAAGACAAAGCAACGTTTAGTCAGGCTGGCACTGCATGCTTGTCATCATTCCTTTCTTCTCAGAATATCACCGAGACAGATGCGTCACCATATGAGCCTCCTGGGCACTGAGCTAGTGCATTCGGTGAAAACGTTAACGGTGCCCTTGCGCTAAGCTCGCCACAAGACTTCCTGAACTTTTCGGTGAACAGCATTGTCTTCTAGCAATCACTTCCCGTCACTTAACGACAGCGATGTCTAAGGGACCATCATGTGCTCAATCCCCTTTGTAATTGTTGTTGTTGTGGCCTTATAATTGGCAAACACCCACGAGGGGGATTGGCCACAATACATGTAATGATATAGAGAACGGGAAATTAAAATGTCAAGGCAAAAATCTTAAAAATAATCCCCTCTGTTAGCTCTGTCGGAGAAGGAAAAAGTGCACCCGCTCTTCTTCACTCACTGCCCACACCGCAACATCGTAACGGTTATGCAAAGGACAACACAGAAAGAGCTAAAAAGAAAGGGAAGAAATGAAATAAAAAATATCGAGAGAAAAGTATCGGGTCACGCATAGAAAAGCGCAGCTACCACCTGCCATCTTCCCACAACTCACAAATTTGCCCTCAACTCATTGATGCATGACCGTTACGATCATAACATAGCTGCGTGATAGATATACAGTGAAAAGAATTGATTGATTTGTGGGGTTAACGTCCCAAAACCAGCTCTGATTATGCGAGACGCCGTAGTTGAGGTCTCCGGTAATTTCGACCACGGGGGTTCTTTAACGTGCACTGACATCGCACAGCACACGGGCCTCAACATTTCGCCTCCATCGAAATGCAGCCGCCGCGGCCGAGATTCGATCCCGCGACCCTCGGATCAGCAGCCTAGTGCCATAAGCACTAGACCACCGTGGCGGGGCACGTTGAAAGAAAGCTGCAGATCACACGCACTGTGGAAATCGGTGTATGCGAAGCAGCCAACGAGGAAATTACCTATGTCAAATTGCTTTTCATTCAGTACAACTGTTACAAGCAGGATCAAGGTTTTTGTGCAAAGCCGATGCAACCACTCATTAATATGCTTAACATGGGCTAAACAGGAACTTCGGCCCACCCTGGTAACTAAACACTACCTCATGATACGATGTGACGTTTGAAGTCACGTTAGTCCGAATCACAGACTCTGTTTTGTCGAGGAAAAATGCACTAAACGGTGCGTTGATGTGCTGTCATAAACGTCGTTCCTTGAGCATTCCCAACGGATCGAGCGAATTTGCAGAAAAAGCATACGAAATGTAGCAGAACATCTGTATTGCTATGACAGTGCTTATCACACATTAGAAGCGGAATTCACGTTATACAATCACCACCGTTACATATGTTGGTGCAATAGGTTTATTTACTATATAGACCGAGCGGGAGAAGCAGCCGTAGCTTAGTGGTAGCGTGCTTGCTTTGGCACCTCGAGAG
>CM023488.1:94692662-94740719 GCA_013339685.2 Hyalomma asiaticum
CCTCCATCCTGCGCTTCCCCGCCAAGCATTTCACTATACCACCAAAAACCCACGTCCACCGAACGTGGGGTGCTTTTCACGCGTGGTCACTGACTTCGTGCGATAGCAATAAGAATATCTTTAAACATTACCTTTTTTCAACATCTTAAACGTTGTTATTATATCAAGTTGTCCAGAAAAAAAAGAGGAGTACGGTAACAAATACAGACATGTGGTTTGAAAGGTAGTCGACGCTGTCGCGCGTGCTAACACCTCCTTTTTTCTGTAAGTGATCGATCACCACCTGGCAGTGAAATCAGTGCCCTGATCGAGCCGGTATATTCTCGGTGGTGTGGACGTTGGCGTCACACAGACTGGGAACCCAAACTTGAGGCACGTGCCGTACAGTGAGCGCCCGTTTTTGGCTGCAAGTTTGCGCGTCATGGGCCGTAAAGGGATATAATCGCAAGAGCTAAGCTGACAGACGGTTTAAATATCGTGCTCGCCAGCTGAAAACTCGCTCTGGATCTACGCCACGTCGCTTACAGGCGGATTAAGACAATACGACATAAAAACAAAAAAATAAATAAAAGAGAAGTGCGCACCACGTACGTACATATCCTTCTAGCTTAAGCCGCTTAACAAATATCTTATCAAACGGGACGCATGCTCAGTAGCGTGCACTGCGCCGCCAATTAAGTAACACGAGGACGATACATATTGTAGAGGGCGTATCCCGTCGTGAGCCCTCACGTTCCTGAGAAAGTACGGCAGACAACCCCTCGGATACCATACCACAAGGACAAATGCAACATTTCGGTGCGTGAACGGAAGGTGGGAACTTCAAATTCCATTTGTTTTATTTATTTTTGTTCAATACTCAGTGCCTTAGCTGCCAGATACAGCTTTATGTGCCACGTATTGTGTGTTCTATAAACCATAGATTTTTGAAGCAAAATTCATGGCTAGGAATGGGTGGTGCCCCGCCAAGTAGGTCTAGTAGCTATGGCACCCGGTTGTTGATCCGATGGTCGCCGGATACAATCCAGGCCGCGGCGGCTGCACTTCGATTGAGCCGAAATGTTGAGGCCCGTGTAGTACTTTGGAATATCAGTGCACGTTAAAAGACCCCAGCTGGTCGAAATTTCCGGAGCCGTACGCTACGGCATCTCTCCTAATCATAATATGGTGTTGGGCCGTTAAACCCAAGAAATCAATAAATTACGGATGGGTGGTGCACATCACAAATTCCATGAGCTTTTTGTCAGTTTTGCGCTGTGCATGAACTTCTTGGTTAAGCATGATTCTTCGGGCTATTTGACGCGTCATTTAGAGGTAGACCAGTGCTTGTGCTACGGCACGGAAGCAGAAAGAGTCTTTCCTGCGACACCAGAGCACGTCTACCTATATACGAGCAGTGCCTGACAATTGCGTTGTCAAAGCACCAACCGTGAGTCGGCTACCACAACTTCAAGTTATCGAAATCTCACACCTATTTGAGCAGCCTTTAGGAGGCGTACTTTTGTGCAAGAACTTCTGGCTAATCGGCGTTCACGTTCCGTGTAAATAACGTTCCTTTTCGTCGCATGAACATAACAGCTGCACCGAGTACAGTAGTCACGGATTGAAATAAAACACCCGGAGCGCGCGGCCATTGGCATATGAAGCGCTGTCCGTGGCTGCTCATTTAGCCGACGTTACATTATGGTATAGCGCAAGGGATACAGAATCTACGGAGAAGTGCTCCTTCCGGCCGCCAAGGATAGGCCTGTAGTTCACCACACTGTCAGCGCGGCGCAGCAACGCTTGGGCGCCTTCGCATGCCAACCGAAATGGCCATTGAGGAAGAAGCTGGCGCTTACTTTCTTGATCGATAGCGTCCACGAAATTTCGCCATGTGGAATGGCCACTGTATCGGCTGCTAGGGGCCATCAAACTTGATACCGAGACTTCGTTTAAGTTTTGCACGGGCACAGGACTGCGAGCGCTTGTTTTCCCTTTCTTTTTTTGTTACAAAAAATGTGACCACACGTACCATATCAACTTTCTTTACCGTGGTGCAAGTGCCTATAATGTCTGAGAGCACGTGCAAAGTCCAATCTCTTCGCGGAATTCTGTCTTGAACAGTAGGCACGTCGCATCGACAGTGTGCGTGACAGGGCCAGCCATTCCCGTCGGTACTGTTCAAGCCGGTTCGCGACCAAAGTTTTTAATTGCGATAGCACAATGCAACACTTGGTTCCATGAGCACCCACGGGCGGGGCTGCGTGTACTGGCGGCCACGTGCTCCGAGTGTCCTGTCTAAACCCGTGCGCACTGTACGCCTTTCGTAGTCTTACTTTCGTGTGTGCTGTGCCAATGTTCCAATAAGTCTTATTGTTATGCCAATAGTCGGGTAAACACACAAATACATATAATGGATGAACAACTTGCAGCCAATTGTACAAAATGTGATGCGAAGACACAGAGTTATCCTCTTTTTCGATCGGTCTGTTGTTGCTAATTAGACAACGAGGAATATGTAGAAACGTGTGATAGTTGGGTCAGTTGAAGGGTGTTACTATGTTCCATGTTTTACCTGGGAAAGAGCGTGTCTTTGGCTTACACATCACGTGGTTCTTCTGCCTTCTTTACCTCTCTGGTTTTTCCTATTCATTGCCGTCTTTGTTCCTCTCATAAAGCCCTGCCACGGTGGCCATGTGGCTACGGTACTCGCCTGCTGATCCGAGGGTCGCGGGATCGAATCACGACTGCGGCGGCTGCATTTTGATGAAGGCGAATTGTTGAACCCCGTGTGCTGTGCGACGCCAGTGCATGTTAAACAATCCCAGATCCCAGGTGGTCGTAATTTCCGGGGACCTCTACTACAGCGCCTGTCATAATCATAGCTGGTTTCGGGCCGTTAAACCTCACAAATCAATCAGAAGTGCCGTGTATTTTATATATATGATCAGCGTTGCCTCTGTGAGACGCGGAACGGAAGGTTTCCTGCTCTGTGGTCTAATCTGCGTTCTTCTCCGGTTCTTCTAACATAACTGAGGCTCATTACTCCCAATTAAACATTGTCGTTATGTTGCGCTCCCAACAATCTGTAACGTTTTGTTTTATTTCTTACAGATTCATATTTTTCCTGCCACATTACGGCAACGAGCTTCATCTTTGCATCCAAGAACAAGAACATTCGTCCACTCGTTGCTTTAAACGTTTTATAGATCGACAGCAGTCAACTTTGCCGCAGCTCCAAACCCCCGTTTTGACGTTGCACATTGCTTGTCATGGTTCAACCTCACCCGCACCACATTGCCTGAACTACTCGGCAAGCAATTAAGAATTAAACGGTAACAAATATGTGGTAGCCCGTCGAACCACCCGCATTGGGCTGGTAGCTGAAGGCAACCTCAGCACTGGTGACGAAAAGCACTGTGATCCAAGCAAGCCAGCTGCACAATGGCGTCACCTTCGAAGTCAAATCTACAGATGGTTCCCAGCAATGCACCCAGCCAGCAGGAGCCTCGTCGTGGTGCCTCCCAGATGCCATTTGTCATGCTTCAGACCACAGAGTCGCCTTCACACCAGCCGTCCCCGCACAGTGCTGCGAATCAGCAGTCGACTTTCACATTAGCGACGGCGGTACAGCACACGACAAGCGGTGGCCCATATTTGCCGATCACTGCGCCCTATCATCTGCAGCACCCGCTGTTAGAACCAACGCACCAAGCAATACCGGCGCGCTCTCCACCTACCTCTGCAGTGCCCATGGCATCGTGGCAAGGCCGTCAGCAATCGCCGCTTTTGGTGCCTGGGCGTGCTCCTACCGTCACGCACACTAGAATAATGGTTCCTCCCAGCACTGGTAGGGTGAATAACGCACAATCGCAGCACCCTCACTCTGTCACTTGGCCGCCGGATCAACACGCTCTGCGAAATCTGACGGCCGCAGAACTGCTAGAGCAGATGATAGTTCAGCATTTGACGGCACCGGGAAATGTAGGCGGGAATTTAGGGACACTGCATCACATCCCATCGACTCCGCCACTAATGCAGCGTAGTATGGACTCGCTCGAAGTACCAGGAAATTCTCAACTAGAGCGAGCTCTTCTCCCACCTCCAAGCCCTGAACCTCAGCTCTCCCCAACACGCCAGCCTGTTGGAGGCGCCCCATTCTGTTCGACGCCGCAAAAAGAGTACACAAACAGTCGAAGCATACCAGATAGCTCAAGCTGCCCAGCGTCTCCACTAAAGCCTTCGTTGAATGCTCATGACCAACGCCTGCAGCAGTTTCCACTGCATACCCCGACTGTTGTATGCCGACAGGTGACGAGCTTCGACGGGAGGCACGTGCAGGCGGTTAATGCAGCCCCGCCTGCTCGGCGAGATGGCGTAGCCAGAGATCTAGCACCTCAGTTTTCCCAAGAAACAGAGTCTCGCTCTGGACGTAAGCGTAGGGCAGCCCAAAAGGAGGCCTCGAAAGTAAACACGTCCATGACAGTTTGCAAACAGGATAGCCCTAGCCATCAGCCTCGGAGAATAGAGCGAAACAATGTGCGACAGGAACCTGCAGACACGCAGAGCCCGCAAGATGTTCCTGCTTTAGATCGTTCAGATGTACTTTGTGCAGTCACTGAGCAGTTAGCTCGCAGTTCACCGCAAGGGATGCAATTTCTACTAAGGCTTTGCCGCACATTGGAAGCCATAGAGCAAGCATTGCCGTCACTGGAAAGAGCTCGGTCTTGTATTCAGGATCTTCGGCAATCCCTTGTAGCAGTTGAAAGTGAATTGGGTGATGCAGAGCGCTTGCAGACGAGCAGGTCGGTCGATGAGCCAGGTGGTAGCGCGAGTGAAGCCGTACCGTATCGCGCTCTGCAACACCAACCATTGAGGACAGAAGGAAATACGGACTTGTCACCACAGAATGCCGCGCTGCCGCAAATAAGCTATTCGCACCTCGGCACTATACCTCACCCTTCAGCGATATCGACGGCCGTTAACCAGTGCAGCTCAATTTTCCCGCCCGAGGGGGATGTTGCACAGCCTATGTCATTGCCGGAGGAAGGATCTTCAAGGGCTGATGGAAGTGGCAAGGAACGTGTCAAGTCAGCCCACACCGATGGAGCCCAGTTTGGTCCTCCCGCGTCCCTGCCAACCGAAGCCACTTCTAGGCATATTCCAAGCGACAAACGAGTTAGAGAAGGCAGAACTGTGGAGCACTTGAAGGAAAGGAAATAAATGTCCCCGCTTCTTTGCCACATATTTCATGGCATGGTAAAATGGAGGAGGCGGAGAGCCCTGAACACTATTCGTCACAGTGCGTCCAGCACCAAGCTTCTCCAAAAAAGCCAAGGAAGTCGGACAAGTCAATATTAGACCCTCAAGTCGACCCAAATTCTAGTAACTCTAGTTCTTCGCCATTGGAAGGATACAAGCTCTCACGCCGTGGAGAAACCGCCCCTCAATCATATGTACGTGCAGCTTCCGAAGCCACAAGAAAGTTTTGGCTTGAAACTAACGAAAACATGCAGGCGAGCAAGGTGACCCTCCAAGGAGCACGTAAGAAAAGTTACTACCCTCGCAAATCGCCGCAGAAGATCGCAAGCAATGTTAGGCTAAATGAAATCCCTCAAGTGCAGGAGAGAAAGCCAAATGTCTCAAGGATTCTGTTTGATGTCAGTACTCCGGATCGGGAAACAGACATCGCCCCCGTCAAAAGAAGTCGGCCAACCTCCGAACCGACCGGTGACGTTGACTTGTGCACGTTGTCAAACAGACAAGGAGTTCCAGAGTCAGACGTCACCGGGGACGAACAGCGCTTCATGACAGCTGAAGGTGACGAAACTACGGGCTTGGGTCCCTACAGTGCAGGTGCGATGATCCTAACCCAAGCAGAGAAATCATCTAGCGAAGCTACGCAGCAAGAATGGCTCCCAGCTGAGGCAGGTCTACACAGCCATGGGATGAGCATCAGTGGTTCCGCCACTTGTGATCAGCGGGTGCAAGAGCACAAAGACAGCACAGAGCGATACGTGAAATCTAATGGTGAGTGCATGTATTCCACTCGTAAGCTGCCTGCCGATGCTCAAAGAGGGGCGGAAGGTGGACAAAATGTACAGGCGCCTTACAGGGGCGATGCCGAAATATCAAGTGTTGTAGCACCTGAGCACCCGGTTGTTTCACCTTCAGTGGAAAACTCAGCAGTACCGCAGCGCACAGAAAGGCGTCAGACAGAATCAGATACATCATTCAGCGCTGATAGCTCGACCTCCCAGGCCACAGATGAGCCCACGGCGGACGCAGAATGCGAAGAAAGCACGACGTTGACAACTGAACTTCGCACCGGCACCAGAAGGAGGGAAAGGAAACAACGAAAACCCATGTTCCGCGGACACTACCAACAATGATATAAGTATATCACGACGGAAGAGACGTTAGGTGTGCATCTAGGAGCGTCATTGATGGGAGAACTTTCAGGCACGTGCTCAAACTGTACCGGGCATCTCGGAAAATTCGCACAATTGTATTGAGAGCAGCACTGTCTGATGGACACGTCGCAGGGGTTGTGGCGCACGGTACATGACCTTTTTGGGGAAGTGTGATCTAAGAGCCAGAAATTTTAGGAACGGCCAGATGGATAAACTAAGCCTTGCATATGTATTCGAGACGCATGTGACCCCGCTTTCTGGTCAAGTACCAGAAAGTCGTGTAAAACAATTTTTTTTTCGGTGCTCTGTTGGACATACCTGGCCCGTAACTCTGCACAGGTTGTGCAAGTTGTTCATATTCTTGACAAAGGTTTTAAGTGTCCGGCTCTTTTCAGAAATGTGGTCATTTTATCTTTGCATTTGTGCACTTTCAAAGATATGTCATAAAAATACAGGTTGATTTTTGGTGTCTAGCGTGTCCTTATTATCTTCAACATAAGCAGAGTTCGTGCCTAGTAGAAAAGATCCTGCTGCCGGCTTCTGCGCATTATGCAGAGTGGTGCCGAATTCCTCGATGTCCTCTAAACAGGAAAGCGTTATTCTGCGCACGATAAGGTACTGCATAAATAAAGCATGCAGTGTGTGCCAGTTATTGTACGACGCAAGGTGGGCGGTTTGAGCTGGTCAGTAGAAATTGAATTGCAAGCAATCTGCGCGTCTCTAGAGCCTGCAATCTTTCACAAACGACGGAAGTGTGCCAAGAAGCGTTTTCTGGCGCAAGAACACCCGTGCATTCGCCGAAGGAACCGCTACTGTTCACATAGCGAAGTGTCGGTGATTGTGAAGAAAATTTGCGAGTTCCCAGCTGTAGTGACGAGGAACGGATGGTGAACACAACGCTTAACGCAGCAAGATATTTCAGCCGAATAAGCAATTAAGCATGAAAGCGGAAACTTTAACAGTCTCGGTGTGTCCCCAAACTACCAGTTCGCTGGGACTTAATGTTACTAATTTTAGTGCTGTGACATGTTGTGATGCTGATGCTACACTCTAAAGAAAATGGGGGGCGGGGGGGGGGGGAGGAGGGGCGAGGGGAGCGTGATTAGAGTAGCCGGGTACGTTGCTCCTTCAAACAGGCGACTTCCGATTCCGTGCAAGGCTTACGTGCGGCGCCCTATTTCGTCAATCGAACGTGGGGAAACCTCTCTCCCTGAGGGCTCGTCTTTAGCGATCGCCTGCATCCCAGGCGACGACGTAATCGCGTGCTGAGCACAGCCATGTATCCTGGCCTTCTCTGTTGCCTTCAAGCGGTTCCGTGCGACTGGTTCCATAGGCAGTGTTCTGAAAGCCTGAGCGCCGTCTGAGCGCCGTCTTCGGTGAAATAGCTAGTGTGAAACGCGGAAAGGTTTAGTCATGCATAGTCTTACAGGTATACCACTACGTCACTAAGCACTACCAGATAGGCGGACGGACGTTGCCGTTACCTCACCTTAAAGGCTAACTCAGGCTATTTTTAGAAATCAGTAAAGCTCACTGAAATTCTCTGGGTACGTTTCTTGGCACACTTCCGTCGTTTGTGCAAGATTACAGGCTCTAGAGATGAGCGGATTGCTTGCAATTCAATTTCTACTGAGCACTTCAAACCGCCCACCTGGCGTCGTACGCCAGGTGGGCGGTTTGCAAGCACTCGGCACATAGTGTGTGCTGAGTGCTTTGTGATGAGTGCAGTGTGATGTGTGCTTTTGTCGATTTGCACACAGTGTGTGCAAATCGACAAAAGCGCACCGGTGCCATACCATAGCCTTCGAGATCTGAGCACACCGCCAACCTTCGCGAGATTACCGCCAGGGGAGGGGCGCATGCGCAGTCGCACCGTACAAAAGGACGGTTGAATTATTTACAACAATGCTGGGTGGGATTTTGGTTTCGGTCTGATGCTTTTCTGCTGTCTAAAAAAATGTTTTCGCATTTGCTGAGCATTTCAACTATCGAGAGAGTGACAGAAGCACCTCAGTAACATAGAACCGCCATCACATTGACATGCTGAAAAATCGCCGGAGTTGGCGTTTTAGTGGAAACGACCTCACGCAGCAATCTGGAAACCACTGTAGGAACATATCTCCCGGTCCGGTGCCCGACTGCAGAGTTTTTTCTCCATGCAGTACGCGAGTGCTATTTGAAAAAAATGTGACGCAACTTGAGCGACGCTCTTGCACGTGCAATGCTAATTTCCTATTACAGCAGCTAAAATAGCATTACCTCCAAAGACTCTAGAGTCCAAGTGGGCTGCTGCCTCGCGCCTTCTCCGACGTCGAAAGACTATAGTGGGCAGGCCCCGCCAAGGTGGTATAGCGGTTAAGGCACTCGGCTGCTGATCCGAAGGTCTCGGGATCGAATCCCGGCCGCGGCGGCTGCATTTCGGTGGAGGCGAAATGTTGAGGCTCGTGTGCTGTGCGATGTCAGTGCACATTAAAGAACCCCAGGTGGTCGAAATTTCCGGAGACCTTCACTACGGCGTCTCTCATAATCAGAGCTGGTTTTGGGACGTCAAACTCCTCAAAATAATCAAATCAATGAATCTATAGTGGGCAGTCAGCATGCAGGAAAGGCGGGAGACGAGGCAAGGCCTTAGTGTACCCTCAAAGAAGACCTGAGCCCGTGTCGATAAACGGCTGAATTATAGATATATTTGTTTCCATCCATCCATTTCTTTTCCAGAATATATAGCGAGTAGGTCTGACCTGGGCAAGGGGCATGCCATTTTAAACTTCAGCGCGCGAGCACGACTCGTTCATTGCGGTGAAGGTGCCTTGAGTGTCGCGATTTTGTGCGATATCGTCATTTCGACTTATAGCTTCGATCACACGGCTCGCTACGCACGAAGTTTCTCGCCATTCACTGGAATGTCACGGCGCTCGTCATGGCGGCCCACGTTACTGGTAAATGACAAAAGAAACTGTCTCGCTCAGCCTATTATAACGCCATGCAACAATACAAAGAAGCGGGAAAAGCTGTGAAGGACGGCCTCGAGAAATATGCTGTTACCGCGAGAGCACTGAGTGCCGGTACGTAGTCATCAGCTAAAGACTGCAAGTGACGTTCGCTCTCTTTATTTATGGAACCATTGCGTGGTGAAGTGCCTAAACCACGGGTTCCATGGGCACTTAATACTTAATTTACATGTGTTTGTCCCTTAAAGGAGCAAGTGCGACAGCCATTTTTAATAGTGTTTTGGTGTGACGCTCATACTTACGAGGTTGGGAAAATTCTAGACGACGAAGTAGCCATTGTTACGATCGCTAAGGTAAATTTTGCTTCCTTCTTGAAGGAAAAAAAGTACTACATCCAAGAGAAAACAGGGTGATAAGACGAGTCTCGGCATGGCCAAAGCCCGTGTGTACAGTCATTCAACAATGTTTCCTGTTGCAGCCGTGGAGTGATGGTTATCGAGCTGGACTATGAAAGTGCAGCAGTGGTCACTGCTGTCAACCCGTATCATCGCTTTCGTCTTTACCATGACTTCATTTCTGTTGTGTGAGGACGTCGTAGTTTGGGTGCAATTGTAAGGTGATGGGGCCCGTTGCAAGGATGTGTTCCAGATTGTCCCTATCATCACTGTAATAACAAAATCGAGGTTCCTATTTTTTACGTCATAAACATCAAAGGCGGTGCCATGAGCAACAAGCGAAATGGTTTAAGGAGGTATACAAACGAACGGAGTGTAATTAGGAAACACAGATTAGAAGCACGGGAGATTGAGGATATTCTCAGGCAGTCTATGTGTGCTTATAGAAATGCGATAACTTATTAAAGGTGCATGACATAGAGAGTGCAGCGTGCCAGAAACGAAGACGGCAAAAAAAAAAAAATAGACGTAGACTAGGTAAGCGTGAACTTCAAACTACGCACATTTATTTAGAAACATTCGTGAGTGTACACTATCTCCAATATCCGTGAGCATCGGGAATCATTCACTCTCTTTGTACAGAAATTGAAAACAAAATCGCTGTTATGCCGTGAAGAAAACCAGTGGCACGACTGGTCGAGGACTGAAGTCATGCTAGGAAAGTAACGCACGCAAAAATGCCTACGTATGGAAAACTGATAAGCTTGAAACGAAGGCCCTACCGTCGAGGAAAACGTGAAGTATGCAGGTCCCTGTCGCACAAAGTTACAATTAGGTAATGCCAAATACTTGCGAGTACGGTAAGGACTTAGTTTACCTCCAGCATGTTAGGCGCAGTTAAGCACGAACAAATCATAATAATGGTACATTAAGGTAGATTGAAGCTGTATGACTATACGTAGGTAAATTAGGGTTGATTAAGGGGAGGTGTAGTAAGGGAACGTCTACTTGCCTCCGATAAATAACAGGGCTTCCGCCTTCGTTCGACCTGGCAGCAGCCCAATTTAGCGTCATTCTCCCGTCATTGGGTCGTTCCAAATGTAGCGATATCAGAATTCATCTCTGTCGGGAATTGAATGGGGCCTTTGCAGTAATTTTTCAAGTAATCTTCGAATGACATCGGAAAGGCGTTCGTTGTCATTTCGATCGCCTGTCGCGAATTTTTTTTAAAATCCGTTGGGCATTATTAGCGGCGTTACAGCGTAACTGGGAAAGAGTGCACTTGAGGGTGGGGAGATACAAGCCTGGCAACAAGCTACGCCAATGTGCCATGACTTTGAACACGGTCTCTTGTTTTATTACTTTTTTTCTAACATATTCACGCGTCATTTTAGACGTGTTCACGTTTCATTTTTTTTAAGACGATAGCATTTTTAACACATTTGCCTGTGACCGAGAAAATAATTGCAGTTAATCAACTGTATTGTTTCGATTGATGATCACTACTTCCGCGAGAGCGCCAAGGAAATATTATTCAATTACGAAAAAAAATATTTACTATGTTCATGTTACTAGCAAAAGCTAATTGAGTCGCAATCGTAGCCCGATATTGCGTCGCATGCATTGTTGATGAGCTTGTTAGCTGTACGTTTTCCTAAATTTCCGGGATGTGCGGCGCAATACATTGGCGCCTTCCGTATCGTTGAGCATATAGCTGCAAAGAGTTGGGATCTTTACCAATAGGACTAGAAATTTTTACATGTGCGATGGTTCCGTCACCTGTTTGCTTCTAATAATATGCATGTCCAACAAACGTAGATAAGTGAAATCAATAATGCGAAACCCACTACGGCGTGCCTCATAATCTTATCGTGGACTTTTTGGTGAATATTATCATCATATTTCCTGGAGTGATACGCCTCAAACCAACGATACGATTAGAGACGCCGTGGTGGAGGGCTCCGAAACAGTTGACTACATAGGTGATCTCTGAAGTCCACTGACATCGCACTGCGCACGAGCCTTAGCCTCTCGCCTCTACCGAAAGGCCGAGGCCGGAATTCCGGCTCACGATCTTCAAATCAGCCACCGAGTGTCATTGATTGATTTGTAGCGTTTAACGTCCCAAAACCAGCTCTGATTATGAGAGACGCCGTAATGGAGGGGTCCGAAAATTTTGATGACCACATGGGCTCTTTAAGGTGCACAGCACATGTTACATTGCACAGCACACGGGCCTCAACATTTCGCCTCCATCGAAGTGCAGCCGCCGCGGCCTGGATTCGAACCTGCGACCCTCGGATAAGCTCGGATAGCCACTACACTGTAAAAGAAAAATACTCCCAGGTGGGAGTAAAATGCCTGTCCTCTAGCGACCCCCCTATTGGGAGTTTTTTTCTACTCCGGCCCTCCGGAGTAAAGCTTTTACTCCGGCTGGCCGGAGTTATTGCGTGGTGCCTCCGGACTACTTTTTGCTACTTTTCACTCCGGATCGCCGGAGTTATTCCGTGGTGCTTCCGGACTACTTTTCGCTGTTTTTCACTCCGGCGGGCCGGAGTTCTTGCGTGGCGCCTCCGGGCTAATTTTCGCTGTTTTTCATTCCGGCTAGCCGGAGTTCTTGCGTGGCGCCTCCGGACTAATTTTCGCTGTATGCTACTCCGACACGCCGGAGTTTTTACGTGACGCCTCCGGACTAATTATTGCTGTTTTTCACTCCGGCTGACCGGAGTCATTGTGTGGTGCCTCCGGATTACTTTTTATTATTTCAGTCCGGCGGGACAGGAATTCTGCGTGAAGCACGAGGAGTACCTCTGTGTATTTTTCTTCCCGCTCCGGCTGGCTAGTCTCTGCATGCCTCTTTTCAGACATTTAAATGGTATTTATTAATTGGCCAGGTTGGAGATGTGTGGTGCATTGCGGGTAATCGTTTTACCCCATCATCAACATAAAACATTGAGAAACAAATGCTGTATAAAAGTTTATTGCATGTTTCGCACAGCGTGCAAACAGGGCACACAAACAAATAAAGCACCAAAAATGGCAAGAAATAGTACAATAATTGCAGTACAATGCAGTAATATGCACAACCATAAGCACTTTTTCACACTGTACAGTTATTTAGGCTGCAATGAACAAACGGTTTTGCTGGAGTAAAGGAAAGGCAAAATAACGAAACAAGGAACAGAAGATTTCGCACTGAACACAATATTTATATATATAATCTGCAGTAACGTGTCAGAAACACAACGCTAGCTGTTGTCGCCAAAGCTTGAAAAGAGGCAGTGGAACTGTTTACGAAGGATAATGCAGCGAGTCGCCCGCGTATATGCACTGTGGTTTGCATTCCACTGTGTCCAGGCCTGCTGGCGCATATTATCAGCACGCCAACCATGTGTTCTTTGGCCGCAGTACTGTGGTGTGGGCCATTCGAACTAACGTATCTCTGCACCGCAAACATGGCTCTAATGCAACGTTGCGTTATACTTGTTGAGAATGCAGGCGCGCGCCCTTCCTTTTCCTTTTTATATATATGTTTGCGTTTCTTGAAAACCACGGAAAGACCATTAGCCGGGGCTTTGCCGTTTCTAACAATGCTTCTAAGTACTGCACCACGACTGTCACTCAAACTAGTGAGAGAGGGACACACGGGGGGGAGCTAACAAAGGGATTGTAGAAGTGGGACCGTGAGAACGAACGACAAGAACGACTCGGAGAGCGGACGAGAAGGGACCCAACGACGACCGCTCCGAAGAGATTTGTTTGGTGCACTTGGAATTACGTTTGTTTAAAACTGCAGATGCATGTAAATAAATAACGTGAAAATATCGAAGCGTTTCTTCCACTCAACGAGGATCAAGCAACCATCTACACTGAATAATTAGATCGAACAATACTGTTTACTTGCTATTTCCTCTATCATTCTGCGTGTGCGTTAACATCAATAAATAATCATAATAATAATAATAATAATAATAATAATAATAATAATAATAATATAGCACAAGTGAAAATACTGACATAAGACAATTTTAACGTTTAATTTGCTCCTGAAGTCCGCTTCTACGCCAACGGCCGCACCGTAGGCAGTATTTGGCAGAGGAAGCTGGGCCTTGAGGCACGCGACTGATGCGGTTTGTATTGACTGATTGGGCAGGATATAAAGACTGAGTGTACGCCACTATGCTGTACGTCAACCGCGTAGAGCACCAAGATTCAAGACAAGCTCTACACTTTTCAAAGCTATAAAGCGGACAAATTTGTGCAGTAGTGGGAGTGCGCTTGCAACAGCCACTAGGTGCGACACCCGTCGGTTTAGCTCAACAGTGCGAACCTAGGCATTTGAATGTGACATGTGAGTGCAATGTCACCATCTCTAGCACAAACAAGAGGTGAAAAGAACGTAGCAAAAGCACACACCTTTCTGGTTATGCTCCCTCTCTATGCCCTTATTTTGAAGCACTACATTTAAAATCACAAAAGCGGGTCCAACTCGATAAAAGCCCACAGGGCACGCTCAAAGAACTAACTGCTTGATCTAAGTGCTTGCACTGAAGTTGAATAATTTCTATTTGGCAGTGCCAATTTATGCAGTCTTTTTTAGCGTTTACCTCAAGAAAACAAAAACAAAAACTTCTGATTCATATGTTTGGTGAAATATTAACAAGGCCACTGAAGAAGTTTATTACAAAGGCTCTTTCAGTTAATTTGCCTCAAATTGTAAAAAAAAAAGTTCCGCAGGTGCGTTACAAGGATGCAATCATATTAGTATTTACTGTCGTATAGACCATCTGACAGATTTTTTTTTCAGTGAACTCAGGCAAATAACTCTTGCTTATTGTTTGCCCTACATTTAGCCTGTGCTTTTAAACGAAAAATATTCATTCGAGAAGTTGAAACCATTCGAACTAGTGTACGGGCAACGTACTTTAATAGTGCATCGGTTTAAAATTTTACGGGATTTAAAAGGGACCTTTGAATATAGTCAAAAGACTTTTGAATATAGTCAGAGAACGGTGCTGGTCTATGGAGGATGCTCCTGTGAACATGTCAGGGAAATATTAATGCACTGCACGCACCAATGAATTCGCAATTTGGTTTTAAACACAGCTGGAAAGCGCCTGCTCTTAATTTCAGTTAGTGACGTCACCGGGGCTACGACTACGCCACTTGCTTTTTTCAGTACTTTAAGAGATACACGCCCATTTCCTTCATTTGTTGAATTCAAAACGAACAAATAAAGCATAGCAGATCATCTTCCGCTCTCATGAAATCAGCCAACGCTGTTTCTTCTTTTTTTTTTTTTTTCAAGCGAATTAGCCGGCGCCTCCGGTGATGTCATTTGTTGAAAGAAGAGCGGGCGCTTTCCAGCTGTGTTCGAAACAATATCTTGGATTCCCTGGAGCGTTCAGTGTAATAACTAAGCCGCGAAAAGCTCATGCACAGCGAAGCTGAACGGTGACATGCTTATTGCTGTGACGAGGTTGAACTTGACCACGCATTCCTGATCTGCTCCGCGCCGTCGATTTCGTTCTCGCGTAGCGGCAAGCCTTCGATTTTCGGATCGTGGTCTCTTCCTCGCGAGTGCGATTTAGCTTCGGGCTACCCATGGCTGCATGCGTTTGTGCATAGCCTCGCGCCGTGAGAGGACGCATGCTCTCGCAGTGCGAAGCAATGCACAAACGCAGAGCTTCGCGAGACACTGTGCACCAGGCATATCAACGCATACAGGATTTTTCTTTCTCCTGCTTGCGGCCGGCAGCCGCCGTTTTGCCAGTGTATAGTAGTGGGCTTTGGCCATGTGCGCAGGAGAAGAAAGAATCGCGCGTGTGGTAGCGTCGTATGTGTTCGGGAACATCATCATCATCAACTCTGCGCATTCGGCATTGCATAGTTCGCCCGCTCTTTAGGAGACATGAACTAAAGGTGATTATATATATATATATATATATATATATATATATATATATATATATATATATATATATATATATATATATATTGGTTCTCCGGACAAGGAACGATTTGTTAAAAAAGCTTTGCTGTTTAAAGTGCTGTCGGACTCCTTTAAGAAAGTGCGCAAGGTTCGAATATACGACGTGACTGGGCACTTGCGTGCAGTGACATCAGCTCCTTCGAACATATACCAACAAGCAATCGATGATGCACAAGACCGTACGCATCGAGAAGCCGAGAGGGCGTAAAGTGTGGCCACGTCTTGTCAATACTCTTGTGGCGTGTCCAGTGCTGTATGTCTTCGCGCATCACCGATCATCCTGTTGTAGCATGTTTGAGAGTGCTGATGACAAGTCTTGGAAACGCGTCGTCACGTGGTGCTTTTTCGAATCTCCCAGACCTTTTTAGGAGCCCAAAAACGTAAAGCCACTGAACCTATTACCATGATTTTACATTATCAGGACAATAATTTACATGCTGAAAAATTCCCAATTGAGCAATTTGTTTAACGCAACTGCTTGAAACTTGGGTAACTATAATGTTAATTACCTCAGTTCATTGAAACAATAGCCTGAGATGGACAAGATAACAGTCAACAATACCAATATGGTTGCGTCCTTGAAGTGCACTCGTGAATTTTTATAAACCCTGGCGTAATTGTTAACTGACGCACCCCGCGTGTTACCATGTTTTCGACAACCCCTTTCTGCTTCCGGTCGACAAATCACGAAGCTAACAAAGCTACCTGCTTCATTTAACAGTTAAAGGGCTGTTCACCCTACTGGAGCTGTTGTAATGAAACTCCTTTTTTAAAACACAACACCGGCTGGCTGTGCGATATATTTTCTGCGCACACATTAAAACATTCAGTAGACCTTTAGCAATAGCGAAATAACAAGCGATATACAGGGCGTCCCACTTACAGGTAATGTATTTTTTAAACTTAATGTTAGTTCTTAAAAATGACGGAGCGTGCTAGCGAGTTGCAATACAAACTCGGCCGTGTTAAGGATCAAGTCTCCTAGTGTTACGAGTTCTTTTCATTCTTCATGATCAATTAATTAGAATAAACTAATTACCGAACTCTTTACTTGTTCGCTTCAGCAAGAAATTGTCGATACAACAAATTCATATTTGCGTGCGCCCAATTCCTTCACAATGCCAATGCCCCGAAAGTTGTAGATCAAATTAAAAAAAATCCCCTTAAGCAGCATTGATGGGTATTTTGATATGTACCGCTAAAGAAAGCCCACGAAACGTAGAAGTAACCACGTGACAGCGCCACTAATTCGGCGCAAAAAAAAAATCTATACATGCGCTTGTACCTGCAGCGCTGTAGCAATCAGACGCACAGTGCGAGTGACGACGAAAGTGCATTATTACGCTCCCTAGTGACGCTGCATAAAGATGTGTTTTTTATTAAATGTGGGAACATGAGAATGTAGGCTGCATAAAGATATTATTCTCTTCGATTCATCGAATGAAGCCCGCGCACGCACGAACACGCATTTTGTGGCCACCGCAAACGCCAAGCATGTCTCGGACAGCGCTGCAGAGACAAGCGGACGTTGTTCCCTGATCGGCTGCCTGGAAGCGCTAATTTAGTGGCGCTATCACCCGGTTATTTTTGCATATCGCGGGCTTTCTTTGACGGCGCATAGAAGCAGACCATTTCACATTTCAATTTGATCTACAAGTTTCTCAGCGACAATTTCTTTCTGAAGCGAATAATTAAAAAAGTTATCTCATTAGTTTAGGCCAATTTACTGAATTTGGAAAACGAAAAAAAATCGTAACACTAGGGCACTTTATCCTCAACATGTATGAGTTTCTCGCAAACCACTAAGACGCTCCATCATTTTTGAAAACATGGTTACACTTAGGTGGGACATCCTGTATGTGTCGGGGCAACCAAAAAGAGAAAAATGTATGGTGCTCAGCTCGTCAGACAGAACTATATCTGGCATACTCATGCCACACCAAATACAACAAGGAGATTTAAAGCACGTAACAAAATAACACACTGCAATCTAAAGTTCGGCAGCAATAAAGGTATCACAGTACACCTTTGCTTTTGTTTGATTATGACAATGTGCAAATAAAGGGCGACTAGGGTCGCTATCGGCCGCTACACGAGAAAAGCAACTTTGCACTGCTGGCAAGTAGCAGTTTCAGATTAGCTTATACCACGACATAAGCCGCCTTTGATTGCTACGTAACCAGCCAAAAGCGAAAATAGACATTTTTCTTCTTACTTAACTTCGCACTTCATGACTGTGCGAGAAACATTCCTGAAACCTTATACAAAGAGTGAAGGGACTCATAACAAGGTAAACTACGTCCCGAAGCATTTAAACGGCGAAAGTAAATGTGTTATGCATGACAAAAGAACAAGAAATGAGCAAGTTGTAATAAGTCAGAGTCGCATATGCATGTCACAGTTCCCAGAATGCGCGAAACTTCCTTACAGAACATGTTGAGGCAAGAGAAATTCTTTTATCAGGATGACACTACAACAGCCATGTCTGCCTTAAAAATAAAAAATAAAAACTTCACAATTTAATCCGAAAACGTACTTAACAGTTGCCGTATGCAACAAGCCGTATTCCCGGAACACACGCGTAGGCCAAGGATCGGGAGCGCGGTCGAAGCTTGCACTTGGATAGAAGAGGGGAGAAGAAAGTCCCAAACCAACTTCTCGAAGCAAAATACGTCAGCTGGCTTGGTGGCAGTGCTCTTTCCTTCTTTTTCTTTGCAGAGGCCCTCCTGTCGTGTCCGTCTTCTCCTCGGATATACAAAAGAAAGAAGGGCACCGTACCATGAGAAAAAAAAAATAGAATAGACGGAGAGGACTGTAAATTCTTACACTTGTAGGTACACCGATTGTTAGCTATCAGGATGGCAGTAAACGAAAGAAAAATAAAAGCACAGTTCAAGGGAGCAAAGATGAAAACTATTTACTAGGGTAATTAAACAGTCTGAATAAAGCATAACCACACACTTCGCACAGCCGCCGGCTTCGCTCGCATGACGGACATCGCGCTCCCTTTCGCGGCCAGTCAGGTGACTACCGGGTTTTCCCTCGCTTTTTTTGTTTTGCTCTTTTTTTTATTTTTGCATGTGACGACTTCTCCGGCAGCTCCGGGCACTTGCGTTCATGCGCATTGTCACGAACGCACAAACACCTGCGCCCACGAACACTGCTCAACGGGTTTTTCAACGAGGCAGACTGGCCCCCAGACCAAGAAGGCTTCACGCAGGAGAAGAGGGGATGGGGGGGGAGAGTGACAGGAAAAAGAATAAATATAAAATAACTAAAAGGGTTTGCCAGAGGTCGCGTACACGGTTCTGAAAAATGCTTAAGTAGCATATCCTGCAGTGTCAGTGAGCCAGAACGAACGACAGGCCGAGAAAAAAAAAAAGGAAAGACTATGCAAGATTTTTACATTCTGCACGGCCGTGACAAAGCGAAGAGATCGCGGTACAGCCATGGCTGCCTGAACAGCTCGCGGTGCACCAGCCGAGCCCGCAGTGGCGCCAGTGGTATATGCGGTGTCCATTGTTCGCGTCGACCAGCGAGGTTGCTTTGCAGGCTCCCATTCCTGAAATGCACTGAGTGGACACAGTCCTCGGTTGGAGCGCAAGTGCTGTCAAGAGCATTCGATGCACAACAGCGTGGAGGGAGGAATCTAGCCGCGAGCACCGGGACAAAAAAGGTCTACGCGAATGTCGCGGCTCGTTAAGTGTGTCAACCTTCGAACCAGCAGAAGAAAAATGCGGTTTTCGACGGGGGGTGGATAGCCGAAGTATATTCTGGAAAGTTCACTTTCCATACGGCCTCCTCTAGCGAGTCTCTCGGCCCTGTTCGTTGCCACAAGAAGTTTGTAAAGCTTTTCTGAGCTACCAGCTGATGGGACTGTTCTAGGAAAATGTTCGACACTCGCTCCTCTTTTTCGTTTTCCCATGCATTCTTTCCTACAGGAGCGCTAAGATTGACGTCACTGCCACGGCGGTGCTGTTTGGGAGTCACTCATATTTACATGCAGAGGAGATTGTGGCTACATCAAGGGACGTCAGAGGCAACTATAGCGATTGCTCGGGACCAACCAATACAAACGCACGTTGCGGTGGAAGTATTGAGAACCCACATCAGGCATTTCGCCCGTGCCTGCTGTCATCACCTCGCAACATTACCGTCAGACAAGCGGAACGCATCATTCGGCAAAATGGTCTCCAGGTACTCTGCCAAACTTCCGGTAGGCTTCACCGCCGCCGCCAAACCATTGATTCCCCCTTGGTGTCTCTTTCAACCTACAGTACACCTTGGTGTGCCAGGAATCAGAAAAAAAGCTGAGCTGTCATCAGTTGCTCTGCAACAATTATCCCTACTTCTTCTACACGAGAGGTATGCCGACAAAGTGCATATTTATACGGATGGGTCTTCGAACCTCCAGTGTTCGTCCGGAGCGGTGGTTGTACCAGCGAAAGCTTCCACCATCAGTTTTAAGACCGACCACCCGACGACATCGACAGCTGCGGAACTTGCTGCTCTGCGTGCTGCCCTTTGTGTAGTAAATGAGGAACCACCCCGACAATGGTCAATCTTTAGCGACTCAAAGGCGGCCTTACAGTCCTTGCTGGCAGCCCTGCGGCGCGGACCATACGAGCAACTGGTGTTGGAGATCAGATCTCTTCTCCATGCATCACATGAGAAGGGACACCACGTGACGTTTCAGTGGCTCCCCAGTCACTGCGGCGTCATTGGAAATGAATATGCTGACAAGGCCGCCAAGTCCGCACTTGAAGGCACAAAAGTTGAGCCCATACCTCTCTCAAGGTCCGACGCTGCCAGGCAACTTCAAGCGATTGCACAGGAGATTACGCTGTCGGTGTGGAGTGCCTCAAGCAGCCAAACAACTCAGAACAGTCGACAACAACACCTTCCGTCTTTGCGACATTTTCGATTGCCACCAAAACTCCGCCGAGCAAAGGCCACCCTGCTTTATCGTTTGTGGTTAAGAGTGGCTTTTACGAACTCTTATTCTTTTATGATCGGAATGGCCGACAGCCCTCTTTGTGACACCTGTCGACGTGAAGAGACGCTTCAACACATCATATGCGACCGTCCTCGCTATGACATACAGAGGCAAACATTGGCGTCCACTCTTGCTCCCCTTGGCCTGCGACGGATGTCGGTTGATGCCATTCTGCAGTGTCGGCCACACAAGACATTGCAACTGAAGGTGACAAAGGCGCTGCTGCACTTTTTAAAGACGACGGACTTGCACAAACGACTTTAACAGCGATGTGTGATGTCACGTACCATGCAGGTGCCACTGACTCTGACAATGTGCTATATGTGCACCCTCTCTCTCTCTCTTCCTCTTTCCTTTCACCTTTCAATCTCCCCCGTCCCCTCCCCCTCGTGCAGGGTAGCATACCGGTTGTCCTACACTGGTTAACCTCCCTGCCTTTCCCTCTCTATTTTTTCCTTCCTTCCTTCACGGGACGTCTGGAATGGCCACGACCGCTGTATCGACGACGTTCAACACCTCCCCCCCCCCCCCCCCCCTTCTTGCTTTGCCCGCCTCGTGCCACCCTCTGCCTGGTCACTGCAGGTCTATTCGATTCAGCCAAGGTTCCCTGCACCTTCTGCACCTTTTCGTGGTGCGCTGCACCACCGTCCTCGATTCCCCGTGGTACAGCGGCGCCCGCTGCACCTCAGTCCTCGATTGTGGCGGGGTGCAGCTAAGGTGCCGCCGCGGTGCCGTGCACCTTTGCACCTCCCAGCGTGTGGGTGCAGCGTTTTGGTGCAGCCTCGCTAGCCCGTCAGGCGACGATTGCAGACGACGGCGCCGGCCAGTCTAATGGAGATGGTTAGGACGTACGCCGCGACGAAAGCACAGCAAGTAATTCTGTGAAAGTGATAAATGTTTGACATTTTTCTCTGAACACGTGCACGATGACGGCTTGTTTTCACCTTCACTTTTTCTTTTTACAAATGGTAGGATGCAGATTGTATCGCGTCGTTCGTGTCAGCAAATGAGTGGATGCGCATAATATAAATATCACGTCTTGTTTCGCACGCCCGCGCGCAGGTTTTGTTGTAGCATATCACCATGCATAGTTGCAACGAGCACAAGCAGGCTACTAGAAACAAAAAACTCATCGAGCTGGCCGTGCAGCAGACGACAGGCCTGCACCTCAACGTTCGATTCACACATTTGGGCGGCGGCGGACGGAGCTCCATCTGCACCGCGAAAACGGGTGCCGGGAACTGCTGCACCGGGTGTCGACATCACCTGCACCTTTTTGTGCGTGGTTCCGTGCACCTTTTCTGAATCGAACAGACCTTGCGCTTGCTCAGAAACGTGCATGTACCTGCAGCTACACTCTGTTTCAGTAGTTCCGTGCAGCGCAGCCAAGGCCATGCCACCATGACCGCAGTAGCGGCTGGAAATAAACGTTGCAGGAAGGCCTACTTACAATATTTTTTTAATCGGTCGACTGATATCTCCACTTCTACATACCCTGTTTAAACACGTCACTAGACTAAGCGCATAGATGCATTCTCAAAGGCAATACAAAAAGAATTGTATAGCTCGTTTCGTTACATTTTAAAAAGGCATATCATCGATTTTAGTTGTTATTAGACCAGTTTACAAGATAGATCCAAATAAATTGCAGGTGATAATATAAAATGACGCAGCGTTTATTATACTCATTGTAGAGAAAGATAAATTGATAGATACGTGACATATAACATAACAACACATTTTAATTTTAATATCTTTATAACGTCGTTATGAATATAGCTACGGCCATAGTTTTGCGAGATAGCACGGATCTCCATGCAGACATTCTACGCGCTAAATCTCACACTCCTACGTGCAAATTTGTAGAAGCTATTCCCATTTATATAGCTTTAAAAACACGTGTTTCAAACAATGGCAATTCGGCCGAATTTCTTACGCTTATATTTTTCTGTAACATACCCGATACTTCTAGTACTACTCAATTCTACATTACCGATATTGTTATTTGTTAAACTGCACCAAACTTTACTTGATTTTGACAAAAATAACGCACGTACTTCAAAAAGTATACTGGCTCACTCACCGACGCAGTCGTTGTGCCTGCTCTCCGTGGCTGACATTCGATCACTCCACAACACCAGCACGACGTAGGTTCCGGCGACGCTTTGCTGCTGTCGGCCACAGTGTCCCTTGGTGCTCATCGCTGCTTGTAACGTTCACTAGATGCACGAAACGATTTCATTTTTTCCTAACGCGGCCGAAGGCCTGCCATTTCGCCTAAGCATCGCATCGGTTCGACTGTGTAGCTAGGACCGGCGCCATGTTAGGTTTGAGAGGCCTTGTCGGGCTGCGACGTCACTCCTCCAGCAGCCAATGAGAGCTGCCGGGCGCGGTCAGGCGGTGGTACCGGAGGATTTGCGGGCAGATACCGGAGGGAAATACGAGCTCCGGTCATTGTTCGCCGGAGGATAATCATGGAAGGCGCCCCGTTTCCCTCCGTGCTTCACGCGCCGGATTGAAAGCGCGGCGAGGCCTCGCACGTACTCCGGCACATCCCGACGCGTCGGGTATATGGTGACGTCACCGGAGGTTAGCGGGAGTATTATCCTGCAAGACCTCCCAGCTGGGCATATTTTCGTTTACAGTGTAGACCACCGTGGCGTGGAGCCACGGAGTGTCATAGCCACTAGACCACCATGGTTTCACGTGTTGTGTGAATGTGTGTGTGTGAGTTAAACCCTCACAAACCTATTAAGCTTGCCTGCACTACATTTATATGAAATAGTAATATTAAGAATCATAAATGCATCACGAATTTATGTAAACTATAGTCAATGGTACTGCTAACTCGAATACTGACATACCGGGCGTTAGAATTGCAAATTTTTGGTGGTCACCTTTTCAGTGTAACGCGCAGAAAATCTAAAAAGTTGAGCACATCGCCCTTCCAAGGTTTGACACAACACTGCTCTATTAGGACCCCTGCAAAAGCCTACTTCAAGCGATTGGCATTAAAAATTGCTTCAAATACCACGTGTCAATCATACGCAGTTATCAGCCCACAGATACGTGAGGCAGCATCCAACGCAGGAAGGTGTGAATATCTAGGCGGTAATCAGACATTTATGACGATAGCAAAATCGTCACCAGAAACAACTGCAGCCGCATAATCTTCAAACATTATACGCGTAGGTGGTATAGGTGTCGCAGTTGAGATCAGTAGGCCTAGTTTTCTGGGCATGAGTGCAGTCCTGCTAGCTTTCAAGGAAGGCTCAAATATTGCTTCAAGGACACGCCTAGGTTCCGCGATTCGCTGCTACTCTCTGGTAAGCTTCTTGAGCTTTCCTCTGTAATAGACAAAAATATTTGCAAGCTATACAACTCCCCTCGTAGCACGCCAGCCTTGTCACGCCTCTTTTTTTATGCTTTGGAAGACAGAGCGTTGTTTTCCTGGTCGTTCTGTTCAAGCTAAGCCCGCTAATGTGTTTGTTCATTTCCCTCGTAATAAGAATCACGAACTATGGGGCTCGTAATATTTCTGAACTTAAGCGGCAAGTTTCGCGCAATACGTGATGTTTTAGTAGTCTTGACCTTGAACGGCTAAGATCTCGGGTGCGCCAGCCTCTGTTATCACCCATGCACGATTTAAAACATTCTTTGCCGTCGACTAGAAAGTAGTGTGACGCTCCAAGAATCTATTGTACTGGCGGTTGTGCTTAGGTCCTTAAAAGCAGACACTTATTGTTAACAATGCTCCTGACCTGGTAAAAATCAATTCATCCTGAACTTAGCCGTAGAAAACGCGAAGACAAAAGATAGAAAAGGCAGCAGAGGCGCTCATACATTGGTCCGCCTCATTCAGCGCTAGGCTCAAGGTGAACCGATTCCAGCTAGGCCAGATAGCAGTCTCGTATATCTACTACTAGCTGGACAACTCAAATTGAACATGTTCAGAGCTCTTTGCCCTAAATCCATCTTCATGATTTTCATCAGTGCGATGTATCATTAAAAAGGTCTCACTATTTGTTCAATCTTTCTTCAGAGCTCTGTATGCACGGGGAGTCGGTGGCCGAACGGGGGCCCAGCCGTAACTCTTACGCAGATTGGTCTTTAAGTGTTAATAAGCTGTCGACGTCTAGTTTATTTGGTGCTTGGAAAAAATGTAAAACGACCGTCGGCGGCATGGTTAGTGTATTTTTGCATAGATGTAGCGCGTCGCGGCACAGTTTTCTGTTTAACGTGCTTGCCAATTCCCAAGACACAGTGCTAAGAGCTGGACCGGCTAGTGTGAAAAAACTGAGTCGCAGACTGTACGCTGGCGCAGTAGCTGGGACAGCACACTTATGATTTCGAGTATTAACATGACCAGCGTAATCAGGGCGCAACTATTATGCACATTTCTGCGTGGCCGAATTCGCGATTGGCACTTCAGGCAAGCACCATTCCTCCTGTACTTGCAGAAATTGGGTTTGTCGCCATTATTTTCGAAGTATCACTCAAGTGAAGAGCGGTAAGCAATGCAGAGTGGTGATAAATGCGTGTGACGCCAGGAGCCGTGACGTGGTTCATACGTCATGCTTTTATTCTACCGCACGCGCACTTCCTGTTGATCGGCGACTCTTGCCATTGCCTCGTTGATATGTCGCATACACGTTCGCCTTTGGTACCCGTTCAAGCACTTTTTAGTGTTTTCCTACGACGCACAGGTCAACGGTTTTATTTAGATTTGAAGATAGTCTGAAGATAAAGTCGTCAAGCTGTCCATTAGCAGCTTTTACCTACAACCCCTCAATCTGTGCTGTAAGATGGGAAAATAAAAAAAAAATGGAATCCAATTGGAAAGTAGAATACACACCTAGCCCTGACTTCATCGGAGCAGCTATGACGCCAAACTTGCATGATCGTTAAAAATACCGACAAGCAATTTTTAAAGTGCCTAAGTTACCTGATTTTTTTATTTATTTGAACGGAAAGCTTACCGGTCCGATTGTCCAATCATGCAATGACAACGGGGGAAAACGCCGCAAATCATTTTTTCTGGGTTTGTTGCTTATGGGATCTTAACGCAATACATGTTGCAAACAGTGGCTGACAGCTGTAGTGTTTCCACCGGGTTCTGCTCCGACAGAGCGCGTGCGCGCAATGCCTGGGAGCTGCTGCCCGCATGCGCCGCGGTTGAAAGCAGATTTCGGTTGCCGTGAGGGTAGCTACACTTGTCAGCGTCGGCCACTGTTGCTGCATTGAAAGCGAATACGAATAGCAAGACTGAGATGAATATTTATGTATTGACTGCAATTTTAAGACCGAGTTATGGTGCTATTTTATTTATTTATAAAATACTGCAGACAAGAAGTCCAAGCAGGGTGAGCAGGGAATGTACATATGAGCAGGGAATATACATATGATACAGAGATAAATAACAGAATGAATCAAAGTTGAAACACATTTTACACAATTCGTATGTAGACAACTATAGTAAGAACAATTGAAGAACTTGGTCATGATACAAATAAGAAGGCGTTAAGAAGCAGCAGGCGACGTGCAGCAATTCATAGACTCCAGAAAGCAGTACCAGTGCTACACCGCCAGGCTACGCCACGTTTCATTTAACTGAAATTCCACTTATCGGAAATTCCACTGTTATCAAGGCATTGTACAGCCTCCAGCACTTGCCACTATATCGACCGCGCGCAGTATCAGCGCATTGCAACGGCGATAATCTGCAAGACAGGCAATAGTACGCGCAGGCGCACAAAGCAGCACTAGCGCAAGCTTCGTCTGTCAGGCTGTTCCTTTCAGGACGAAGCACGCCCCACCATACTGACTGTATTAGTCTCCTTAGGTAAAAAATGAACGAAAAGAAAATCGGTTTGAACCAAATCATGCGCGCGACTTACAGCCGCGATCTGACGTGTTGGTAGCCGCGCAAGATGTTGTGCGCAAACGTGGAAATAAAAAAATCACAGCATATCCACGGGGTGAATGATGATGAGTGGGCGAAGCTCCGGAGGGAATCATCGGTAAACCGTGAATCTTTCGCGTAAATCGCCCAGTCGATCATCATGTAAAGGCGTGAGAAACACTGTATTCGTACGCTGGGATCTCGCGTTTAAGAGGGATATGCTGTGCTAGAGCCAGGCCTACGCGGAACTGCAGGACAGTGACAGCGTAAGCAGGAGGAGCTACTTTCTTAGAGGCCACTTTAAACGCTTGAGGAAACTAGTGCAAGTAGAAGTGGTAGGTATCTCCTGCGCCATAACTTATCATTTTGCCAAGTAGGGAAGTACCCACTACGCCATAATTACCAGTGCCTCCGTAATGGGTTCAAAGCTACAAAGCACGCAGCTCTGTGTTCTTTCAAATGATGCCTCGACCTCGTTATACAATGCATTTTCGCGTCGTGTAGCGGTGTATTACTATTTTTCAACGTAACATTACGTTTGTTAATGCGATTCCGCGGGAGACATTATACCTGTTTAGGTCTTTTAGCGATAATTTTTCAACCACAGGCGTAGAAGAAGAAGCCGTTTCGAACGGCCACGTCTACAATGAGCTCTGCTGGAAACAGCGCATCGGCCCTCGGCCGAGGATTCCAATCACCGTCAACGACTGATTCCGGTAATTATAAGATCGTTCTTCCTCGTCTACCCACTGGGAATACCGTTCTCAATTCAGTTTTCCTGCATGCTGACCTGGCAGGTCGCCCGTATAGAGCGCCGGACTTTCGCGATGCGATCCTTTCAGTGCTGAACCCCTGTGATATTCTAGGAGCAGGACAGTATCAGATGAGTCATTTGTGGCTAGTGACATGTGTCAGTGGCATTGCGAAACAGAAGCTTGTCGATAAAGGCGAGCTATTGGTGAAGGGCCTGAAGTGTCTTATCATAGACCCGGAATGCAAGAATATCAAGATGAAGCTTCTTTGGCTTCCGCCACACCTCGAGCAGAGACGGATTGTTGAAGCGCTAGAACCATATGGGACTGTGCAATCTGTCACGAGAGAAATGTGGCGCTGTGATGGTATGGAAAGTTGGCAAATGACTAATCGTGACGTGGCCTTTACGCTGAAAGACGGAGTCACTGCCAGTAATATACCTCACCTACTGAGCATATACGGACACCAGTGCCTCGTCCTAGTTCCCGGCCGACCACCACTTTGCCTACGATGCAATAGAGTTGGACATATCCGGCGACAGTGTAGGACACCACGCTGTAATAATTGCCATCGCTACGGTCACCATGCAGAAGCATGTGTTGGTACCTACGCTGACAAGCTTCGTGGAAATAGAACGCCTGAGGATGAGGCCATCACTGATCATATAATGGATGTGAGTGAGGTTGTAGACGCAACCGGGGAAACACCCGCTGCGGCCCAGCAACAGGAGCAGGCAAACGTTCCATCGGCGGATAATAGCCTCCGCTCAAAGCCTACCAAGGAGGATGTTATCAAATCTCCTGACGACGATCCAACTATGTCATGGGCAGATGTGCCACCAGTGCAGGACCGCCCACCGTCGGTGGAATCAGCATCTGCGTGTGACGCTGCCAAGAAGCGTCCAGCACCAGCTGACAATCCATCACCCGCGGAAAAGGAGGCACCGGTTACCAAAGTGACCAAGTTGACAAAACCGCTGCGGGGAAGGTCGGCTGCTGCAGGTGTGTCTTGTGCTAAAGTGCAACAGAAAGTCGCCAGTGCATCACCTCATCAAGAAGGGAGTGGTGCGGATATGGAGCAGCCTTCAAAAGCTGCACCAACTTAGGTAATCATGGCTGGCGCTCTTCCCTTCCATTTAGGTACTTTAAACGTCCGTGGCTTACGCAGTAAGCGACGGCAAGTGCAACTTCTTCGTTTGCTACAGAATAGAAAATTAGATATTGCTGCTATTCAAGAAACAAAAATTGAATCCGATGAAAACACGAAAGTAGCTTTAACTCCCTTCTTATCTGAGTATAATGTTTGTGTAAGCCATGCGATCGGATTTTCTGCTGGTTGTATGTTATTTGTCAGAAAGCACTTGCAATGGGATGTGCAGCATTTCTTTACGGATATGGAAGGGCGCCTAATATGGTGTGATGTTGATATTGGTGGTATCAGCTTTCGGTTTGTGTGTGTTTATGCCCCGAACAAGCCACGGGAACGAGAACGTTTCTTTTTATCCTTAGAACATCATTTATGTACTGATCGGGCACTGGTTCTTTTTGGAGACTTCAATTGTGTATGTAGCGCGCAAGATCGTACATCACTGCAGCTGAAACGTGATCCAAGTAGTGATGTGTTATATCGCCTCATGTGCGATTACCAGCTTGTTGACATTGGAGAAAATGAAAAGGCAGGATGTCGCTATACACATTTCCAGGGTACTTCACATGCAAGGCTCGATCGAATTTACGTTTCGCTTAACACGCTATCTCTCATTTCTGGTTACACTGTGCACCCTGTATTCTTTAGTGATCATTGCCTAGTGTCAGCCTCGTTTGGGAGTCGTCGATACCAGAGTAGGCGTATGCCCTGGGAGTTGTGGAAATTTAATAACCAATTACTTTCGCGGGAGTTCTTCCTAAAGCGTGTTACTGAGCTTTTAACTATTCTGTCACATCGCAAAGACTTGCCTCTCTTTGCTGTATGGGAATTATTCAAACAAGAAGTTAAAATGATAGCCATCGAAGAGTCAGCGATATTGGCTTTTGAAAGAAAGAACAATTACAAGGCATTGTATAGACTATTGAGTGAATTACACGAGCTTGAATGTTTGCATCCGGGACAATATATTGATGAAATCCACAGCACCAAGGCGCAGTTACAAGCGTTGTACGCAGAAAAATACAAAGGTGCGCTTGTACGTGCGCGAGCGACCCGTTTTCTAGAAGAACAGCCTTGTAGTAGGTTTCTAGGTGATGAGCGCCAGCACGCGCTGTCTAAACAAATTGTAGAGATAGAGTATGATGGAATTATTGTCAGTGAGCCTACTCTAATAACTCAAGCGTTTTTCGCACACTATGAAACACTTTTTCACAATCATGAGCCATTGGTTAAAGGTGCCTCTGCTAACAAGTTTATAACGTTGCTACCACAGTTGAATCAGGATGAGCGTGACTATACAAATGGAAAGTTTGATATCAGTGAAGTAACTGCATGCATAGATTCGTTAGCGAGAAACAAGACGCCAGGCCCAGATGGCCTTACTGCCGAATTTTATCAGTGTTTTCGCTCAGTGTTGTCGCCGTTGTTACTTCAGGTGTACCGCGAGGCTTTGGACGTTGGGTACCTACCTGCTACAATGTATGAAGGGCACACTGTCCTTATAGCCAAAAGCAATGACGAAACTAAATTGCAAAAGGTCGATGGCTACCGGCCTATTTCCTTATGCAATGTAGATTATAAAGTTTTTGCAAAGATGCTAGCGAACCGTTTACAATACGTGATAAGGTCAGTGGTTGGTGAACACCAAACATGTGGCATCAGAGGTCGATCCATTCAGACAAACATCCATGTTGCGAGATCGGTGCTAGAGTGTGTAGCTGAGGGGAATGGGCAGGTTGCGATGGTACAGGTAGATCTGGCTAAAGCGTTCGACAAGGTGAATCATTCGTTCCTGTTCACTGTACTAGAGCATATAAATATCGGATCCCAGCTCCTGAAGGGTATCAGAACCTGTTATGCTAATGGCTCAACGAGGCTCATAGTGAATGGCTGGCTCTCTGATCCGATCAGGCTTTTGTCATCAGTAAGACAAGGATGTCCCTTGTCGCCTCTTCTGTTTTGCCTGTATTTAGAACCACTTTGTCGGAGCATTCTGAAAGAACAAAATTTTCTAGGGTTTAAATCCCCATCAAATGAGATTCGGGTTCTCGCGTATGCAGATGACGTGGCCTTTTTCTGTGCGGATAAACTGAGTGTAAGAACTGCCCTTGCAATTACAGAAGAGTTTTGTGCGGTTTCTGGAGCTAGTGTTAACTATGAAAAAAGCTCAGGTTTTTGGTGTGGGCTATGGGCCACAATGCCGTCACACTATGCCGGCATTCAGTGGAAAAAAGATCTATGCTACTTAGGTGTCCCTCTCTCACAATACAGGAATAGCAACAGTCATTGGTCGGGGGAAGTTAAAAAGCTACAAAGTAAAGTGAGCTCTTGGCAAGGGCGCAATTTGTCGATGTTCAGCCGCGCTAAAGTATGCAACGTGTTTTTAGTTACCCGTCTCATATACGTGCTGCAAGTACTGCACTGCGCACGACTCCGAATTCAGGCATTGCATCGTGTATTTGCAACATTTATTTGGAGCTCCAGTTATGAATCCATGAGGCGTGACAATCTGTTCGTCCCACTTGATCGGGGTGGCCTTGGATTGGTCCATCTCTTTGTCAGGCAAATTGTTTCTCGACTGTTTTTCTTTCGAGAAAGCGACCATCCGTTTTTGCGTGAAATGCTACAGGTCCGATTAGTTCAGCATCTTCCTAATATAGTCGTTTCATCCGATGTCATAGGTATTTCACAGGCTCCATGGGGCTTCCTCAAGGAAGTTGTAGATTCATTCCTTTTCCTGAAAGTTAGATTTAGCCTAGAGTATATTTTCACCGCGAGCCGAAAAGCGATTTCTGTTGCACTGGTGGACTCGATTTTCCCAGATCCTTTGTATCGGACACCTTATTTAAGTCGGCCTTATCAGGATGTACTTAGAAGGGTTTCAAAAATGTGTGTGCCTCCCGGTGTTAAAACATTTTTCTTTAAACTTCATTCGGAAACTCTCCCTGTCAAAACCTGGTTGAATTCGAAGGGCTGCTTCGTGCCATGGTCCACGAACTGCCGACTCTGTCCACGTGCGGAAACAATTGATCACTGTTTTGTTGATTGTACAGACGCAATATTTTTTGGGACATTCTCCAGCGGACTCTTAAAAAGGACATTGACATCAATCCGTTCACAATTAGATTTCTACCGTTTAAAACGACTGCCGGTCCACCCTACGATATGTTTGTAGTACTTGGTTTGTACAGCCTATGGAGATCGAGACTTTGTGATCGCCATGCAGAAAATCCGCGTTCCACAAGATCTACCGAGAAACTGTGGCCTATGTCAGAAGTGTGTACGCTGCCCAGGAAGTACCTCCTGACTGGATGCACTTGTTGGACGTCTGTGTGTGTTTGCCAGAGTTTTGAGTGTGTAGGCGTTATCTCTCTGTGACCTCAGTTATCATTTCCATGTAATAAAGAAAAAAAAACACAGGCGTAGCTCAGTGGTAGAACGCTCGACTGCCACGCCGAGAGCCTGGGTTCGAATCCAGGCAGAGGACACAACTTTGGGAATTTTTTTTTATAAAAGTAGACGTGGCTACGTACATCACCAACGAACACCATGGGATGTACAGACCCACGCCCTAAGGAGCTTCGCCCCTAAAATGAGCAAAATGTTCGTGACGTTTCTATCTGAGGTCAGCCTGGCTATCTGCGATCTATCTGCGTTTCTATCTGCGATCTGATATCAGCCTCGCAGACGACGCTTGTGCTAGTGCTGCTTTGTGCGCCTGCGCGTACTACTCCCGGTCTCGCCGATTGTGGCCGTTGTAAGGCGCTGATACTGCGTGCGGTCGACGCTCCCACGTTATAGGTAAAAATGCTGGATGCGGTACGTCGGTTCCGTCGTTACTCTTATATTGAGGCCAACGACGTTCCGGTCCCGTAACAATATTCAATCGCTTTAACCGCAGCACTGAACATGCAGCTTTAACGGCATCCCAGCCACCTCGTTAGATCAGTAGGTTAACGTTGCGGCATCCGTGACGTCACAATGATGCCGTATTTTTTAGATGCTGTGTGACAGGTTTTAGTGGCAGTATCAGATTCTTCTGTTCTTAGCCAGAGGGCGCAATCAGCGTGGAAGAGGTAGGGTAGAGGCGCCGGGTGCAGGCTGTAGATTAGGTTGCGAGAAGTTGTTCTGTTACGACAATTAGCCGCGACGTTGCGCAGTTTACCTGCCAAGAATAAATGCCTAAAGCGCACGTGTTCTATCGCGTAACAATTTAAAATTTTGTTTCCTATAAGAAGGCCAACCTTTCAGACAAAACGGACGTTTTAACTTTTTTGATTAGCTAGGCTAACTAGTACGTACTCACTGATTGTTAAATATGAGCTCGCAGTGCGTTACTTGTCACTGGCCCAAGCCTGTCCACGTCGATGACACTGAGACGAGCTTTCTCGCCTTGCCTTTGCCGGTGATACCTCCGTGGTCAGTTGGGAGTATCACTGCACATCTTTCGAACGTATTTTCTAGTTACTGCCACTTAGCGCGGCGTTAGAATTGTGCGTTTTTTCGTTGTTTCTGGTTTCGCCTTCCACAGCAGAGAACGATGTCGGCTACCACGCTTTTTGTTCTTGAACCTCGTTTCTCAAAGCTACAGATGTACTCGTACCCTGTGCCTTGCAGGCAAAAAACAATAAAGCAGCGTTGGGATTTTAGCAGACATGTGAATGCTGAATGCTGTGAATGCTGTACATCCATGCAATTTAGGATCACCACTTACTTCAGGCATTAAAAGCTCGTACCTACCGCTATACGACCCCTTACGCTCCAGCCCCATCGCTGCTTCGCACGTATCGGCGGCCCCACAGCCAACTACCGAGGGATAGGGTGAGATTAAGTGAAGGCGTCTCTATCCCAGTTGCTGGCGGTGCGGACACCGACACTAGCGGAGCGGCGATGAAGCTGGCGCGTTAAAGGTCCTAAGGGCCTGTTCTCGCTCAGCCCGCACTCCGTTCCGCACGCGAAGGGTGAAAACGGCTGTCAAAGGGTACGGATTGCAAAAACTCGAATTTGGTGGGGCTTGCGTGGCATCACCCACTTCAATAATTCGCGATTCGTTCCGTTTGACAGCCGTTTTCACCCTTCCGCACGCCCTCCGCACGCGTGCGGGTCGGAGTGCGGGCTGAGCGAGAAGAGACCCTAAAGCGGTAAGTAGAAGCTATTAATACCTCAGGTGAGCGGTCCGTAAGCCGAGCTTTTCAAGCTCGGCTTACGGCCAACTGCGCTTGGCGGTCTAACCGCGTTTCGCCTGCGGTGTAACCGCGCTGACCGAGCTTAATGATAACGTATAAGGGCACTAGGTTTGCTGGAACGAGACCCTACCTATGTAACAACGAAGGAAGGGGAAGGGATCCAGAGATCGTATTTTGTTAGACACAACTTTGTAGTTAGTGGCTCGTTCTGGAAGTTACCAAACGAAGCACCACATGAAGGGACTCTTGTAAATCAATTGCGCAACGAGAATACCTCGCCATGTTCTGCCCCTAACACTATTTTTGCTTTCCCTCACTTTCATTGTGAATTTAATATTTGCTCATATGTTACACGAGAGAACTGGCACAATGCGACAGCGGCCAGCTGTCCAACAGGCTACATGACCTGCAGTTAACTGCAAGCTACCCTTTAAGAGGTTGTTACATGCCGTTTCCACAGAAATTGTCACGTAACCCGATAATAACCTACCGAATCCAATCACCTTATTCGGTTGAATATCACAAATAAAACGAGCCTTTGACCTACTCGTCTTTTTTCAATCATAAACTGCTTTTACGCTCGCAGGTACACGACTGCGCTTCATTCGCCAAGGGATCCTACGTGCACTGTGACGAACTGAAGGTACTGCGCGACCATTGCTGGACGCCTCTCTGCCTAAGATGAAAGAAAAGGTCGCTGACCATGTAAAGCTACTGGTGCAACGTGAACTTCAGTGCTGTTCTACGGCGGCGCATCCAGCGCCATCAGATGAAGGGTTCATATGGCAGGGCAACGCAAAAGTGCCAGAATCCATCAGCCAACTAAAGGCCACATTTCTCATGGACACAGCGGATTCAACAGCGTCAGCCAACCTTGAAGCTGCATCTCCATTTAGAAACGGAACGTCTAGTACTTTGCAACCAGAGCCCCCCAAACCACCAGCCACAAGACAACTAGCGCAAGAACAGGTTCATCCATCTCCAAGCAGGAGATGCGCGGCGTGCAGTCGCATGAAACATGTGCTAACGTCACCAGCTGCCCGTTCGTTCATAAGAGCTACGCCAATTCACTTGCAGTCAAAGACCGCGAAAGCTACAGCTGTAGGACAGGTGGCCCGAGGTTCGGACTCCAGGATGACCTCTACATCACAAAGTGGTGTTCAGACCGTGAAGTTGCACATTGTGACGCGTGAGCAAGCTGGGACCGCAGTGCGTATCTCTGTGAAAAAAATTACGCTTGCCTTACAAGCACCGACCACGGAGTCGCTAAAGGTGGAAGAACTGTATAAACAGCAGGTTCATGTTCCCATCGGTTGGGGATCCGTGGCGGGTAGGCTATTGTACCTTCAGCAGGAACAACCTACCGCCTTGAATCAGGCGGAACTACAGCAAGAATTCTATCACCGCCCAACATGTCATAGCCAGTATGCTAAAGGCACTAAAGCTTACTGTGACTTTATAATAAGCATGCAAACTTGGAAGCGGGGTTGGTTTGTACTGCCTTACCACGCAGCCTTAGAGCGCACTAACGATGCTGTTTGGAGTCAAGCACGGGACATACTTCTCTTTCGGCGTCGCGAACGGCATGGCTCTCGCCTAGTGACCCAAACAAAGCGCGAATTGTACGATGCGCGATGGGCTCTGTACCCAGACCACAGTTGCCGGCAAATACAAATCACCTCCCGTCGCCATCTCAACCCTGAAAGTCGTTATTCTGGCAAGCAAGGCTGGACAGCAGACAATAACTTGAGGCTGCATAGCGAACGTCTGAGCAGCAGGAAGTTCCAGCGGGGACTACCATTGCTAACAGCTTGTAAGGTGTTGGAAAAAGCAAGGAACTCGTTCCTGAAGAAGGCAGAGCCCTCAATTAGAAAACCACCACCTCAACTTAGAACTCGGCTCGTCACCACGACATTAGAAGCAACTGCCCGGCCACACAAGACAGTCGGCATATCACGGCAAACAAAGGCTCTCCAGGCAAAGTCGTCACTCCTGCTCGCAGAGAACGATGGCCAAAAATGCACTGATCTGGCTACAATTCAGAACTTTCTGGACCTTTCCTGGACACGGACCTTCTCTCCATTATTGATTTCGCCAGAGCAAAGGCTTGACCTTTTTGTTCTTGATAAGTTCTCCTCTTTCATTGTAACTTTGCCCGAGAAAAAGACAATGTCACTGGAGATAACCAGTGGTGAAAAACCTGCATGTCAAGAAGTTTCTATATCCAATCTCGAAGCAACAGACGTCGAGAACTCCGCTGGTCACTACTCGTCACATACAGGCGTGCAAGATATGTGCAGGGCTGAGCCACAAGAAAGTCTACTGGTGTTCTTCCAAGTAGAAATTAATAAATTTATAAATTCGTTCTGCCTAAGCGTACCATTGACGCGTCCGAGGCGTTCGCCATTTACTGAGGTCGGTGGAAGTGAAGGTGCGTCCGAGATAGCCCAAAAATTGCTACAAGGTTCAGACCAAATAACAGATAGTTATGACACTCTGCAGGAGGAGGTATCATCTGAAGCTAATGTCGTTAAAGTCGACCGTGAGCACGCGCACACGGATTCTTCGCTTACGCTATCGCCATCAAAATGCAAATACGAGACGAACAATTTCCTCAAGAGCTCAACTTTAAATGAAGATGCCTTGGAATCAACAGAAAAGGGCTCGTCGGATATCAGAGTAGTGCAATCGATAAAACACTCATTTCCCAGCTCATGCGCCCCGAATGACATAGCACCATCAGTGAGAAAAACTGTTCCGAAAAACGTAGTTGTACCTGCGGTGCGAGATTGTCAACAAAGTGAGAAGTCACCAGTTGAACAAGCACCATCGAATGGAACGGAGGCCTCATGCAACAAAGAAATACCAAAGGAAGAAAAATGGAGAACGAATCGGGAGTCGGGGTCAAAAAATGATGTACCATCATCTTCAGAAAAAAGGAAATCGGCAAATGAAGCAGCCAGTAATGAGCAAGATTCTCGACCGTTTGACATTTCGGTGCGAACAGATATGTTGTCAAATCTTACGCCGCAGTTATTTGAGAAAGCCACCTTCCCTAAAGCGGAGAATGCATCCAGTAAAACTCTCACACGCGACTGCACAAAAGTGGAGACGCCTGAAAACGTACAGCTATCAGGGAGAAAAACGTCTTCGAAAAAAGAAGCAGTGCTATTGGTCCAAAAGGAGGAGCCACTTTATGAAGAACTGCCATATTCGTGGAAAACCGGGTGGAGGGGTAAAAAATGCCCGAATATAACGGCTACAGATAAGCAGGAGCTGTCGCCACAAAAACGGGTAATGTCGTCTTTAAACAAGATAGAGCTGGCAAATGAAGCAGCCACCACTAAAACGGAGCCTACAGCGATAGAAAAATCCATAGGAACAAGGTTATTACAATTGCTTGCGAGGCTGGCTCGTGAAAATGCAGGTGTCATCTCGAAAACAAGAAGTATACCAGAATACTATATTACAGACGGCTACCCAGACATGGAGGTAGCATCGAAAACAGAGAACTCTGCACAGAGAGCTACACCGCAGAACTATGCACCAACGTCGAAACCTAAGTCGAAACAAAATGAGGAGCCACTAGCTCATGCAACTTCGTCAGTAAGTGAGGTGTGCGTGGATGAAGAGATCACCCGGAAAATGGGAAGCCCATTAAATTCTCCTATCACAACTAACTTTACCAAAGCGGTAACTTCAAACGCAGAACCAGAGCGGTCGCAACAATTCAAACCAGAGCTCGGACAGAGCCCGAATGACACTTCACGCACTTGGCAATGGCCAACAACAGAGAGCGCTACGGAACCTTTCTCTTTGTGGGAAAAATATACTTTTCCTTCACGATCCGAAGGAATCGTTCCCGATTTCAGGCGCTCTCGGTCGCATTTGTGGTTCTCTGGTGTACGTCACGCAGACGGTTCTTCAGAAGTGTCTGCTATACCACGCGTTCATATTGTCGAGATTGGCTCGGCGCACGATTCATACAACGAGCGCACATCTTTGGAGGCACTGAGCGCCCTTCTTAATCAAATAGAGCAGCGACAGAAAGGAGGTAGTATTCCTCTACGGGATATCTTGCATGAATCCGTTAACACCGCTGGAGCTCCTAACGCAGAGTGGAAGAGCGCAGAAAACGAGCAATCAGGGACATCTGAGGCAGTGTCAACGCTTACTCCGCCTGTGCAATCACCGGGCAGGTCTTTTAGAGACGTGCTGCAAGGTATTAAAATAACGGAGCCAGATAAATCCGCAACTACCGTAACGACATGCGCCCAGCCGCACCTAACATGTCATTCAGAGGGACAGACAGTGATTGGCCCCTCCGATGTCCACTTGAACCAAAACGACCCCGCCCCGGAATATTTGGCAGTGGGCATAAAGCCACCGCACATGTCAATGAAAGCTGAGCGCATAAAAATTGGGTCTCGACAATGGATCCAATTGCTCAAACGAAAAGTAATGGAACCAGAACATCGTGAAAGGCAACCGTCATCGATTGACGCGCTTCAAGAGCCTGAAGAATCGCAAGGACGATACTTGAAACCTGAAATTGTAGTCGTAGAGTTCAAATCGCCCTCTATGGTGTTATCGCAACAACAGGAAAAGCACAGCGGAGCCACATACTGTCAAGAACGTCTAGGAAGCCCGCGAGATTTCGAAAGACGTCCTGCCTGCGGAAACACGCCATTGCGCGCCGCCGACGCTGATACGGCTGTTCGAAAAATTTCGTCAGTAGCAAGGACGTCTCTGTGCACTCAACGGCAAGCCAGCGCGGTCTTGTGGCAAGAGGCGCAGAACCTCGGGAATTACACAGCCAACAATTTGGAGTGCGACATACCTACACCGCTGCCGGTACCTCAAGAAGTACGCTCCTTCTTGCCGAATTCAACTTGCGGTAACGTGAATGGGGATAGTGGTACAGATGGTGCCGCTTCTCAGACTTCCGGCTACTACACGCTGTGGGACGTTGAACCATGGCTATCTGATCTTCATGGCAACCGTCACTCGCCACCTCTCTCAATTAGCTACACTACTAACGTGAACTTCTACGACAATGAGGACCCCTTCCTACAATATTTCACTAACGACAATTTCTCCGAGATTGCACTTGGTGAGCGAGATGCCTTTAACTGTCAGTCCCCGTGCTCCCATGCAGACGGGCCTTTGTTGCTTGGGCGAACAGAAACCGAGATGTGCTCGACCGAGAGCGCAATCAATGACACAAATGCAACGATTGTCCCTGCAACCGACAGCCGGGATAGTGAAACCGTCCAGGACGATCTGTGTATACCGAGCAAGAATACCTTGCATGAATGTGGAACAGTGCACAGGACAATTTCAGTGTCTCAAAGAAGAAAACTGCCAAAAGTTACTACTTTCCGGAATTTAAAAAAACTTTTCGGCCTCTCAAGATTCGATAACACATCCCAGTGACGCGCACATTATTGGTGCGCTAGGTTACAACTACAAACACGTCGTCGGTCAACGACTATCAACAAGCTTGTACCTTTTCGCATCATGGTCGCTGCAAACACAGCCAACGAACGGGCATGTTGGATTAATTTCGCAATCAAGGAAACATTAAGCCCGGTAAAACTGGCAACACTCATCTGCTGTACTCTCATGGCAGGTTCCTCTGATGTAGTAGTCACCTAAAAGGCCACATTGGAGCTTCCCCATTTTGAAGATTCCCACCAACTGCGAGGCACGTCCTACAGATTTTTCTTTCGACAAGCTTCTTTTTCGCATAGGTTAGCGACAGAATCGCCTATGCGCTGGTGAAAGAAACGCACTCTGATCATTTCGGCACATTTTGATGATGCCGCGTGTGTATTTGACGCCTGCAATAATCGAACAAGGGATCAGCTAAGGGTTTCACCTACGAATTTTTTCTCAGACCAGAGCTAGAACTATCTTTTTCTTGCGTGGCCTCATCTATGTTATGTCCCAGGGAGATTGGACTTAAACTACGATGTCCTAGAGGCACTAATCGTGCTTGCCCTTGATTGCGTCGTGAAGTTTCCCCTAGCTCTTCCTTCGCTACACTGTCAAGAAACCCTGAGGACCGATGTTCAAGACACAAGACAAGACGCACCGCTTGTGCGACTGATGTTCGTTAGTCACATGTTATGGAACGCTTAGTGAGTGCATCAGTATGTTCTTACCTGTTAAGTCTTAAACATCATTGACAAATTAAAGCAATTTTATCATGCCTTGCGGTCTGTTCATTTTGTTTCAAACAACATATTCGCATGTGTAACGTGTTCTCGCCTTCATTGTTATCCTCAGTAGAGAAAGGGCAAATGCACGCCGGGAAACATTGATTGCCAATAGCACAATTGCGATCAGGCGCTTGAATGTGGCGTAATATCGCGAAATAGTCTTAAGAATCTGTGACGCTGAAGCCATTTCAAATTGAAATCGAACTGCACTGCAGTGTCCGTGGACCCATGGTTAACTATATCACCGACCGTCATTTTCGTCTGGCACTATGATTGTCACCATCAAAGCCATGGAGAAGAGGGGTGAGAGCAACGCTGCAAACGCTGGTCCACTTTCCATGTCTGTGCAACTGCAGATGTCTTCATTTCTTGGCGAACTTGAGTCACTTTGACCGCATCCATCTCTAGCCACCTATGTCTCTGTGCTCTGCTGTTCGTCACGTTTCACCTGACGTAACCGAATATTTGCGCGGTAGGGTGCAAGTGGTACGACGAACATAAATCACTGATATTTACACTGCTAAAGTGATATAATCATTCACATCGTGATTAACGACACTGCAATCACTTGTGGCTGATACCAGTAGTGCTTGGCCTATAGTATGAGAGTATGCGCCACGGATGTTTCAATCTTATACAACGCAAATCAGCCAATGACAAACTAAAATAGACATACGAAACGCCGGGACGACGGTAAACGAACATGTGAAACGCTGTGACCTTGGGGATCGAACCCACAACTTTGAGCGGCGCCTGAAATTTGTCGGCACTTCATCACGGTGGACTGCCTCCAGGAGCGGCCTAGACTTGTGTTCCCGGTTGACGCACAACAGCCGGCTTAAAGGGCTCTCCTCTTTAAACGAGGAAGGAACAGTGTTTATCGCACGTACGTCGCAATTGAAATGTAGACATAAAAATACACGCACATCCACGGAGTGAATGATGAGTGGGCGAAGCTCTGGAGGTTCATCGGTAAAAATCGTGAATCTTCCGTGAATCTTGCCCAGTACATCATCAAAGACGTGACAAACACTTTGTGTCGCCATCTAGCGCTCTCCTATCACACTAGAGCACGCAGCGAGCGCCTCCGCGCCATCTATTGATCAATTCACGTACTAGCTAAGCAGCACCGCAGCGCTCGGACGGTCGGACGGACGGACAGACTGGCGGATGGACGGGCTCCCATACTACGCGTTCCCATACATCTGAGTGAAGCGAGCATATGCTGGGATTCGAGTGCACTATATGTAGTCATACTAGCGCCATCTAGTAAGCACTTCAGAAACTACAGGTGGCTACAAACATCGAGGGAAGGACAGACCCACGCCCTAAGGAGTTTCGCCCCTAAAAAGCACACACATGCAACCTGCCAAGCTTTAGGGTGGTACCAAACACGGGTTCTCGAGGTGCCAAATCAAGCACGCCACCACTAAGCTGTGGCTGCTTCTCCCGCTCGGTATATATAGTAAATACACCTATTGCACAAACATATGTAACGATGATGGTTGTATAACGTGAATACCGCTTATAATGTGTATTAAGCAATCTCATAGCAATATAGATGTCCTGCTACCATTCGGTATGTTTTCTCATAGGAATGCTTCAAAGGACGACGCTTATGACAGTACATCAGCGCACCATTTAGTGCATTTTTCCTCGACAAAACATGTCTGTGATTTGGACTATCCTGACTTTGAACGTTACATCGTACCATGAGGTCGTGCTTAGTCGCCAGGGTGTGTCGACGTTCCTGCTTAGCCCATGTTAAGCATACTCATTAGTGGCTGCATGGGCTTTCCACAAAAGGATTGATCCTGCTCGTAACAGTAGTACCGAATGCAGAACAATTTGTCATAGGCAATTGCCTCGTAGGCTGCTCCGCATTACCCCGATTCTCTCAGTGCGTGGGATCGGCAGGCTTTCTTTTCACTGTATATCTATGACGTAGCAATATTACGATCGGTCTCCTTTATTTCATTTCTTCTCTTTAGCTATTTCTGTGTTGTCCTTTGCATAACCGCTATGATGTAGCGGTGTGGGTAGTGAGTGAATAAGAAGAGCGGGTACACTTTTCCCCTCTACGACAGAGCAGACAGAGGGGATTTTAGGGGCGAAGCTCCTTAACGCGTAGGCTTGTCTGCCGTAGTTGTCCGTCGTAGCCACCTACGAGGAGCACGAGGAAGAAGACATTAACGAGGAAGAAGCAGAAGAACGAGAACGAGACGACCAAGAAGTGCAGGAAGAAGAGGAATATAAGCGCAATATGAAGACGACGACGACGGCTACAAATAAAAAAGGAATTATAATAATAAAAAACAAGGAGTTGCCGAAATTACGATGAAAACGAAGACCGATTGAGAAGACGAGCGCAACGAAGAGGTAAAATCCGGTGACGAAGAAGAGGAAGAAGAGCAACCTACATCTTGACTTGCAATGAAGTGCAGGTGGGAGATTTCCCTTTTACGTAGTTGAACCATAAGGAGTCGTAGAGTGCTCGTTAACTAAATTAATCCGGAACTCTGCACGATCTACGATGAACCTCCGGAGCTTCGCCCATTCATCATCATTCACTCCGTGGATATGCGTGGATTTTTTTTTCTTAGATTTCCGCCTTGACCTTTTAATTTTCCCGTTCTCTAAATCATTACCTGTAGTGTGGCCGATCCCCTTCGACGGTATGTGCCAATTATAGAGGCCACAACAACAACAACGACGGAGGGGACTGCGCACATGATTGTCTCTTAGGCATCTCTGTTGTTAAATAACGAGAAGTGGATGCTCGAAGACCACGCTGTTCACCGAAATATTTCCAGGAAGTCTTGTGGGAAGCTAAGCGAAACGGCGCCCATTAACTTTTTCACCTATTGCACATAGCTCAGCGCACATGAGGCTGGTTTAATGACGTCATCTCTAACGGTGATATTCTGGCAAGAAAGGAATGATGACAAGCATGCAGCGCCATTTTGACTAAACGTTGTTTTGGCTGCTCATTCTACCAGTGCTACGAGACTAGCCTAAAAAAACTTCTCGCCTGCAGGCACTAATCAATGTGGTGCACGTCTGTAAAAGCGTGTATTGTGCGGACCGCGAAGCACGTGCAAGAAATGTCAGTTCGCGCGGCGCCATAGACATTCCTTTGGTTTTTACGAAAGCAACGGCGTTTCGTTTGGGTCTGTGCGGGAGCAGTGAATTTGTACGCTTACATGTGATGGCTCCATTTGCATAAATATTTAGTGTACGCCATACAGCTTGCGTTGATACGCAGGATCGAATCTCGGCTGCGGCTGCTACATCTTGATGGAGGCGAAATGTCGAGGCCCGTGTACTGCGCTATATCAGTGCATGTTGAAGAACTACGGGCGCTCGGAATTTCCGGAGTCTTCACTACGGCGTCTCCATATCCGTGGTTTTGGAGCGTAGGACACCAGAAATCAACCAAATCAGCTTGCGTGGACCCTGTAGCACGCGTCCCTTAGATGCTGTACATTATTGATTGCGTATCGGAAGGTCTTTAAGAAAGTAGGGGTCAGTGAAAATAGTGTTCCTTGTAACAGCCGCCAATGGCCAACCAGGCGAAACGCATGCCATGGTTTTCGACGACATTATGACCATAATTTATCCAATATGTGGTCAAAGAAGCCGACACTAGTTACTAGTACAGAAAGCTAAACAATAACAGCATTCATCCTTGCATAGCCAACATTATCATCCAGAGTTATGACTTATCTGTCCGTGGATATCATTATTGTCGCTAATCAGTGTTTGTACTACGAATAAACACGTTAGGGCAAGAGAGTTTGCGTGCTGTGTGTAGTTAAGAAGGTTCTCACCCTATAGCTATACAACAATGTAACAACTTTCGTTAACTTGCTACCACAAACAGCGCGTGTAACAAGGAGCGTCAGAAGGTACGAAAAACAATATGCCAGTACTGTACACACCGCTTCATTGTCTTGCATTGATTGATTGATTGATTGATTGATTGATTCCTGGAGTTATACGTCCGAAAACCAGCTATGATTATGAGAGACATGGTAGTGGAGGGCTCCGGAAATTTGTCTTACGCTGCAATGGTTCGTGCAGTACAACTGTGAAATGCAGCCTAGTAAGCCACTCGGCCCCACCTCTAAGCTAGAAAAGTGGGGGAGACCAACGCGCAGTTATAATGCCACGTGAGCGTTTCTGTTGTCTAACTTATACCTGGATTCTGCTCAGCAGTCTTGTGAAAAAATAATTTGCAGTGGAAAGGGATATATTTACGTGTTAAGGGCTTTTACATTTATTTTTTTACTTATTGGTGCTGTATCGCCTGCCGGGGTTTTAACAGGGTGGGATGGAAAACGTGAATGAAAATACAACCTAACAGCACACAAGATATATGCACAAGCAAAGGTTACCGTCAAAATTTTAATAAATGTGGAATGTAATTACATATTTTTCTGGCAGATCAGATACAAAAACAAAGGTACAGCAACTTACGCGCTAAACGAGGCACTCACTGTAGTCGGCTTATGACGTACGGTTTCATGGGAATTTCTCTTTATTTAAAGTTAGGGTGCATACTCAGCTCTTGAAACAACATAAAGCGACATTAATTTGTTTGCACCAGAGTACAATGCGCACAAACAGATGCCCTGTGTCAATCGGCTATCATTTTTGAGGCGCAATAGCCAATACATACCGCTTTTACTATGCTTCTCTCATGTAGGAGTAGTGTGGCTGTGCAATCTTTGTATATGTTGTTTATGGTTCTCACGTATACGCCAGGTACCCCTTATAGACATAGAGCTTCTAGAACTGCTTGCATTTCTATGGAGTCAAATGCTTTCTCGTAGTCGATAAACGCCATGTAAAGAGGTTTGTTATATTCCGCGTACTTCTTAATTACTAGGTTGATAGCGTGGCTGTGGTCCATTGTCGAGTAACCTTTCCTAAATCCAGCTTGTTCTCTCGGTTGGTTAAAGTCGAGTGTTTCTCTTATCCTCGTATAAATTACCTTTGTAAATAGCTTGTATATTACTGGGAGTAGGCTGATTGGTCTGTAATTCTTTAAGTCCTTTATGTCACCTTTCTTGTGGATAAGGATTATATTAGCATTTTTCCAGCTGCGCGGTACGCTACATGTCTTGATACATTTCGTGAAGAGCGATGCAAGTTTTTCAAGTACAATATCTCCTCCGTCTTTGATCAAGTCGGCTGTTATACCATCGTCACCAGCTGCTTTACCGCGGGACATGCCTTTGGCAGCTTTTTTGACTTCGTCAGCGGTTATACATGGAGTTTCGGTGTTCTCCTCTGGTTCTATTTCTATTAAGGTTGTATGGTCTGTCTGAGAGCTGTACAGTTCCGAGTAGAAATCTTCTGCTACCTTTACTATTTCGGTGAAACTGTTGATAACGTTACCTTGTTTATCTTTTAGTGCATGCATTTTGTTTTGTCCTAAGTGCAGTTTCTTTTTGACCGATTTAATGCTGGTGCCTTTCTCCACTGCTTTCTCTATTTCTCTCATGTTAAAGTTTCTTACATCTCTTTGCCTGGCTTTACTGATCAATTTCGATAGTTCTGCGAATTCTATCTTATCTTTTGATGAAGTTACTTTCATTTGTTGGCGTTTTTTTTATTAAGTCCTTGGTAGATGGGGACAACTTACTTGTTGTTTGCTTTGCTGTTTTACCTCCGACTTCTATCGCGGTTTCAAGGATTGTTTTCGTTATGGTTTTGTTTATTTGTTCTAAATCGTCACCGTTTTCGTCTAAGGCCTCGAACTTGTTGCTTAGGGCGACTTTAAATTCGTCGTCTTTCGCTCTGATTACCTCTACATTACATTTTTTTAGTAAATAATTTAGTTCTTGTTTTCTTTAGGTTAAGTACAATCTTTGCCCTTACTAGTCTGTGATCGCTGCATTTTATCTTCCCCACTACTTCTGTGTCTTGAATTATGCCTGGTTGTTCGCACATTATAAGTCGATTTCATTCTTTGTTTCCCCGTTAGGGCTTTTCCACGTCCACTTCCTATTCTTGTGTTTCTTGAAGAACGTATTCATTATTCGAAGCTGGTTCCTTTCGGCAAATTGTACTAGCATTTCTCCACGGTTATTCCTACGGCCGACGCCGTAGTTGCCTATCGCCTGCTCTCCACTTTGTTTCGTTCCTACTTTTGCGTTGAAATCCCCCATGACTACTGTGTATTGCGTCCGTACTTTCTTTATTGCTAATTCGATACCCTCGTAGAATTGTTCTACTTGTTCATCGTCGTAGCTCGTTGTTGGCGCATATCCCTGGATTATCTTAAATTTATACCGCTTATTTAGTTTTATTACGACGGATGCTACCCTTTCGTTAATGCTGTAGAATTCATCTACGTTGCCCGCTATATTTTTGTGGATTAGGAACCCAACGCCATATTTTCTCTTTTCGGGTAATCCTCTATAGCAGAGGACGTGTCCATTATTTAAGACTGTGTAAGCTTCGCCTGCTCTCCTAACTTCGCTAAGGCCAATGACGTCCCAATTGACTCCCTCTAGTTCCTCGAGTAATTCCGCTAATCTAGCTTCGCTTGAGAGGGATCTTGCATTGAACGTTCCAATGTTTAGATTCCAGTGGCGGCCTGTTCGGGTCCAGTGGTTGTTACCGCCCTCTGCTGCTTCACAGAGCTGACCGCCGCCGTGGACAGATGTTCTGCAGCTGCTGGACACTGAGGGCGAGGGTTTAATTGTAGACATCGTGTGGGAGGTGGTGGCCAAGTACTTCACCAGGGAGGCCAATTCCTGTTCTGGTGTAGGAGTGAGTTGTAAACGGCACTTGAACGACTGAAAGCCTTTCAGGTGTCCAACCGTCGCCAGGACCCCCCTACCGACGTAATCTCGAGCTTATGACAACCATCCTTAAAAAAAAAAAAAAAAGGGGGGGGGGGGGGTGTCGAACCTGTGATCCTCGGCGGTCTCAGTAGCCGCGGTTCCGCATCGTTAAACGTACACGCTTACAAAGCATTTCATGCGCGATAACTTCTATGTGCGTTACTATTTTGTACAGTATTTGGTCTCAAAATGTCCGCGATTATCTAGTTTTGCTGATCGCGACATCGAGGACGTCATGGTTATTAAAATTGCTCTGACAGGTAGCTGGGCGCGCGTGGAAAGTCGTGTTTTAGCGAGCGGTTTTAACTGCGCCGCTGTATGTTTTCGCGCACCGCATTCCGCGCGTAGCGCGAACGTTGTAGAAGTTGGGGTAAAAGAAATTATTGCGACCTTCCACGTGGGTAAAACATAAGTATTTTCTTAATTTTTGCCACGTACGTAAACGGAAAAACAAAACAAATCGCTGGTTGTAAGTCGCGGTTGCATGATGTGTAATGAGTAATGAAATCTATAATTTCCTATGCCGGAATGGACGTGCAAAGACAAAATGGAAATATATAGGCATCAGGGAGGTAGCAGTCACACAGATACATACACACATATCTATATACAGCGGCACATCCACGCAAACATACACCCCAGGAAAGACACGCAAACTATCTATTGTGGCGGTGAAGGCATATTATCGCGCACATTCCTTATAGGAAGTGGATTCAGAGTGTTAACTTCGTCCGGATTTCTTCGGCCAGCTAAAAGATTTGTGTAAATGTTAGTAGTGTACGGTTTGTCTGAAGGCAGGGAGTAATCAAGGAGTAATTTATATTCCTTGTTGCGCTTGCAATGTTAATTTCGCCATGACTCTACCTATCGAGCTATCTATCTATCTATTTTCTCCGTCCGTTTCTTACGAGTTGCTATTATCGGAGACCGTCGGTTGGTTATGTCCAGCGTCGTATGCATGGGTTTCCTGTCTGTGCGGAATACTATGAGAATATGAGAATATGTAGTCGTGCTAGTAGCTAACACTAGCACGACTAGTGCTAGTGTTAGCTACTAGCACGCCCTGTCTCACGCCTCTCCCCGATCAGGAGAGGCGTGAGACAGGGCGATACAATATCACCAATGCTATTCCCTGCATGTTTAGAGGAAGTCTTTAAACGTCTAGACTGGAAGAAAAGGGCATTCGAATAGACGGAGAATATCTAAACAATTTAAGATTTGCAGACGACATTGTGCTCTTTAGCAATGATGGTGACGAAC